>WMED01019656.1:0-12369 GCA_019650415.1 Pipa parva | reverse complement strand
ACCCCAGCTTTCATCATTTTTGACTGACAGGATTAGAGCGGATCTACTCCCATTACCTTAGACTGTTAAGTTGTTTGCATATTTGTAAGGAAGGTTGATGCTTTTGTTGCCTACTGCAAAATCAAGAAAAGGAAATATAAATATTTCAATATCTTCATTAATATAACTTGCAAACCTAGAGAGTTTATTTACAATACATTTCTTTTGTCACCCATCATTGATAATAGATATAAAGACTGCATATTTTTGCTGTATTCAAAAAAAAATCCTCCAGATATTATTATTTTAGCCTTTGATAAGAACCATCCTACTGCTAAATAGTGCAGTCAAGCAAATTGTTCTACTTTTTGCACATTAGTGAATATTTGTTTTTTGCCCAAATATTTGAATCAGTATTCTTAAATAAATCAATATCGCTTCTATAAATATAATGAAAATGTCTGTGAAGAAATCGTCAAACCTATGCATTTAATTTTAAAACTAACAAAACTGATAAAAAAAAGTAATTCCATTATTTTTTTTGTGAAAAGTAACATTACTTGTGTGAATATTGTGATGTAATTTTTGATGCTTGCAAACTTTGGCTCAGAACCAGTGGAAAGTGGTAGATTTAAAAAAAGAATTGTACTTTGTGTTCTTTTTTTGCCACTTGCTTTTGTGGTTTGAATTGTGCATTCCTGCAGTACATAATTACATAGTGGTATGTCTTTGTTTGTGACAGATGTACCAATGTCTGTTTCAGCAGAGTTGTGAGAATCTTCGCCTTAGGGAATATATGCTTATCTCTTTAACTTGTCAGCTAACAAAAAAAAAGCTGTTATAAAATATTGAATGTGAATTTAATTTTTTGTTATATTGGGCAGTCATAAATAATACAAAATCAACTGTATCTGTTTTTGCTTTGTTATAAGCTGAGACAACATTTTGTTTGTATCTCAGTATAAAGTCTGGTAAAAATATTTCAGTCCCTTGTGATTTAGCTAACCTTAGTAAAAGATGTGAATATTCTATTACATTTATGGATCACTGATTTCTGTTTCTGTAACAGAAAATTTACTGTTCTTTACTGTGTAATCTCAATATATCACCATAATAAATCCAAAAAATACAATATTTCTATACTCAAAGCTAGAGATTATTTTGAATAGTATGTTATTAGTCCTATAATCTGACTTTCTGATTTGTTGGGCACCAAAAAGGTATGAAATGTATGGTATGGTATTTTCTTTAAGCAGTTAATCTATCCCAGCATTTTTAAATTAATAAATGATGTTTATGTAAAGATTAAGGGGTGGGGGTTATTCACTAAAGTCCGAATTGTTGCATATAGGTGCGAATTTGCCATATGAAGACAGTCGCAATAGGCTGCTACTGTCACAGTCACATCTTTATAATAAGAATATTATCATAGTCGCAACATTATTATGGAAAAATTGTCGCAATCTTAAATTTAAAAAATTGTCGCAGCTTTACAATGGGGAAATTGTTGTGGATTTACTATGAGAATCCGCTGTTTGAGAATTTGACAGCCGAATTCGCACCTTAGTTAATAACCCCCTAAGTCTAGTAACTGCTCTTAATGTTTCAGCTTTTCTGTAAAGAAAAACTAATGTAACCTAACCATAACTGATATGGTGGGATTCATTTTAGTATGTTAAAGATAAAAGTATTCTAGGCAAAATTTAATAAAATTGAAAATATCAATATTGCTGATATCATGATATCAGTCATTTTTTGGCGAAATAGATACCGTGATATTGGAAGTTTATCAATATTGTGATATTTGCAATATCGATATTGAAATTCGATCGAAATTTTAAATATGTTTATTTCTATGGAAAATCCATAATATCGCTAGAAAATTCGCTATCATGATATTGATA
Source organism: Pipa parva (assembly GCA_019650415.1). Lineage (NCBI taxonomy): Eukaryota > Metazoa > Chordata > Amphibia > Anura > Pipidae > Pipa > Pipa parva. Next base: position 10,486 of record WMED01019656.1, on the reverse strand, counting down.
TTGCCAATATTGCAATATTGATATTGGTGATATCTGCAAAATTGTGATATCGCAATATCGGTAAAAAATTTTTCACTATCTGTAATATTGATATTTTCTATTTTATTAAATTTCTCTCTGAGAATTTTTTTTCCTAGTGATAATTTCTATATGTATTGTAAAATGTATATGCAAGGCACTAAAGTTTAAAGGAGATGAGCGAGATTTATCAAGTGGCGTTTTCCCAAATGGTAAAAAATGGTAATAGACTTTTACGTAAAAAATGTTCACACCTCTGATTTTGCAACAAAAGCTGAAATGGCAATGAGCACTAGTAATCTTTTTTTTATATATTTTTATATAGCAATTAGCTACACAAACCAACTACTAGAAAAAAGGGACACAATATTGAAATGACTAATATTTTTTTACACAAATCTGTCAGTAATGTAAAATAAGGATACAAAATGGGAATTAATAAAAAATTTTCCTCAAATGCCGCTTCTCTAATGGTTCAGGCAGGCGTTACTTAAACTTCTTAAAATAAGTCCTAAAAATGTTTTAAGTTGTGCCTAGTCTCCTAGTCTTTTATATATACATATATATACAGTGTGTGTATGTATATGTATATATATATATATATATATATATATATATATATATATATATATATATATATATATATATATATATATATATATATATATATATTATATTACTAGCAAATAGGTGCAAAAGTACTTGTGCCATTTAATTCGTTTCCCCTATGGTGTCAGGTGCTACATTTATTTTTTGAGAGATTTTTACTTTTCCAATCTATTAGCAAAAATCTAGCTTTTGGAATTTCCTGTGTCCAGTTAGAGCAGTGCTTTGCAGGACTTGCTGTGGGGGTAAGCTGCAGAAGAATGGCTGTTGTTGGTGGAGTGCTGCTGATTAGATTTATATGACCATGCTGCAAAGTGCTTCTCTGTCTGAGAAAGCCAGAGGAAGGTAGCTTCCAAAGGGGAGGAAAAATAAACCTACCTTTGTTTTGTGTATATGTCTTAAAGCAGTGTGTGAAGGCTGGAAGTACCAGACATAATGGCCCTGGAAGAAAGTTGCTTACTTGCTGTTAGAGTGCAGCTGGATATATCGACTGGCAACAAACTGAGCTGTCTAAAAGACTGCAGATACTAGGACTGTGTTAGAGTGTTCACCTTGGAGTTAATGTTTAGGATATGTTAGATTTGTTGCATTCTAAGACAGTTTACAAACGTTCTCGTTATTTTTATTTTTTGTGGTTTTGAAACTACTGTTTTTGACTTTATTTTGCTCTTATTTGTTTGTTAGGTTTATTGTTTTTTCTTGCTGCCAGTCACTTTATCAGTTAATCAGAAACTTACTTTTTTTTTGTATTTCTGTACAGGCCCTGAACTAAGCAACCACCAGTTGATTGCTAGGTTAAAGGACCAGTAATACCAACTGAAAGAAATGCTTCCATTTGAATTGGCATGTCAGTTATATAGAGCACTTGCAAAATATTATCTTTGACATTGAATTTATTAATTATATTACTTTATCTGTACTGATAGAAAAAGTAACCTTAATACTTTAATGGAATGGAATTTATCTCTCTTGACTTGTTTTTGAACAAAACTGCACAAATATATAAGTTTGTGGTTTGTATTGCCAAACCATGCAAAGTTTAATTTGTTAGATGTGCAATAAATACTGGATTGTGAGAGAAAGTGGTTAGACTACTACAAGGTACACAAAAAATATATATCCCACCATTTGTATTATCTCCATATCATCAACTTTGAATCTCTTAACGTTTAGTAGTCATAATAGATTTTTTTATGGCTGATTTATGGGTTTGAGCAAACATATGAAATATGCCAAGGTAAGAAATGTTGGCTTAAAATGACTTTTCCCAATACACAGCAGGGCTATTATTGTGAATCACTGAATTGCTTTCACCCTGAGATCCACTAAAATTACTACTCTTTGGTTTCTTCTAAGGCCATAATCCTTCAGCTGCTACATTAAGTCTAGAGAGAGCAACAATCAGAAATATTTGTGCTGTTACGTAGCAGTGTGCCTTTAACCAAGCGATGGAAGAATTGTAACCTTTCCCATGATGTGCGCATTTCCCATTTTATTTTTGACATGAAGTGCTCTGAAATGATTTCATAGTGGCATTTTGTTTTGCTGACTTGCTTTTTTCTCATTACATCAGAAACAAAAGTTGGGCTGAAACATTTGAGGAACAATGGTCTGTCTCCTGCACTTTTAAAGATAAATAATATTTCTTTTTATTTTGCTTTACATAAAAAGCACTGCACAAAAATGCAGACACATAGCCTTTCCTTTTAAGGTTTTAATTTATGTTGTTTCTGCAGAGTAATGGAATACGAGGGAAAAAAAATATAAATCAGTGAACCATTCTTACTTTCTAATTAAAAGTTACAGAGGCTGTACCCAATCAGATATACGACTCCGCATTTGCCATTTCTGATGCATATTGCAGAGAATGATTGGGAAACAGAGGAATGAATGTATAAGTAGGTTTAGCATCCTGAAAGGTCATACTACTGGCTGACTCTAGCTAAAGGATAAATTGTTATGGAGAGCAAGTTCATAAACTTCCCGTGCAGTATTATAGTTTAAATGCAAAGTAAGGCGGTGGTTGGAGAATAAAAAGAAGTTAACCATATTGCATTGCCCATATATGAAGATGGTTAAAGTATATGCTTGCCTTAATTGTTTTTTTTTTTTTTTTAGTTTGATTTGGTATTTAAAGAAATGCAATTTGGCTTCGTTTCTTCTAGTTTTAGAACAATTTGCTTTTTTTTTTTTAAATCTGCCTTATTTTTTTTTGGAAAGATGATATAGGAATTTTCATTATGATAAATATTATTTTGACATAAACAGAATTCCACTAGTGAAATTTATATTTTTCACTGTAATATTTGGTGCGCCATTAAAATAAGTAAATAAGTAAAATACAACTATATGCTAATTAGAAGCTCTGCCATTGTTTAGTTTAAATAATAAAACAGTTAATATCAAATCTCTTTTGTCATTCTTTCTCCTCCAGTCTACAGGATGTCTCTGTATATCCCCCCCACTCAATATACATTTTCTCATCACAGTACAAATAGACTAAATGTTTCAGTACACTGGTCTTAATATTTCTCTCTACATCTGTACTGTTACTGTACAATGCATGCTTTACTGAGATTATGTTGTGTTGTTGAAGTGTTTTGTTAATGTTTTATTCCTATGGGTCTTTTCCAACTTAGTGCTTACATGCCTATTCATTACTGAGTGACCTTGTTAGTGACCTAGTAGTTCACTTCCTCCTTCCTATTGAATTTCTGGTAAATTGAACAAGCACAGAAGCAGTTTTACATCAGAATTTTGCACTTGCTCGATTTTCAACAGGAAGTGAAGAGGATTTTAGAGGTGTGCAGCGCAGAAGAGATCGGCTTGGTATTGAGAGCACATCACTTCACATCAATTTGTAGGAAAAAGCATGTGTCTGAATTAAAGTTCGCCCAAGGCTACTAATGTGAATTGAGTTTGCCAAATGTGAATGCCAAATTGGAGACTTACAACAGTGTTGCTTTTAGTATTCTGGTGACATTTCAGTCAAAAACAATTGTCTGCCTTTGAAAAGAAGGTACAAAACAATTAATATAAGCTATATGTAATATAGGCAATATAAGCAACTATTCTCAGTGGCAGAACTTGTTATCAAAACACAACAAAATATAAACATTGCCCTTTTTATGATAATTTATTTGTCCTGTCAGTATGTTGCCATTAAAATAGAAATAAATAATTATTGTGACATTGTCTCCTTTAAATAGATCCTTTTGAAAATGACCTTAAATCACTTTAGTACACCTGTTCATCATGATTTTGCATCAATACACCACTGATACAGTTCCCCTGACTACTCTCAGAAAGCACTTTGTGACAATTTGTTCCATCGCTACAGCAAACCACAGTGTATCGGTTTGGTTCGGCTTCGTGACGAACCAAGCTAAAAATTGGCTATTGCCAGGCATATATGGAGGCAACAGTTACATCCTACTAGATAAACCCCATCTAGTGGGTGTCCCTGCAACCCCCAAAGTGGCTATTTAAATCATAACCAGCAATAATGCAGTTATGATTTAAAACCCAATTATTTCCATAGCATTATGAAAGTAATTAGGTATCCCAGCTCTAAACCCACTTACAGTGAAAAGCATTCCATTAGCAATAACCATGCCTCAGTCTTAAACTTCTTAGGCAATGTCACTGCACCAGAACAAAATCACATGGAGGAGCTGGGCTGCCAAACATTTCAAACAAAAAATTCGTTCCACCGAATCACCCTAAAGTTCGAGTTTGCTCCGAATCGAATTTTTATGGAAACTCGGAACGAATTCCATTTTGGCGGAATTGATTCGGCCATCTCTAGTAGCAATGCATGGTGAATTCACTTTGACAGGCAAATTCACTTACTTTTCAGTTCCCTGTTACTGCTCAAACGCCACATGCTTAGTTACTATTTAGTGCCAGTTACCACATGACAATACGTGCTGCTTATTTTAAGTATGAATAAATTCTGTTTCAAGTAACATTACTGCCAGACCTTTTTTACTCTGCATTCTCTCTATGGAGGATTATTATTATCTTATATTAAACAGAGTTTGTCATCTTGTTAAGCCCTGTACCACTGATTTTAGGGTATCAGTATAGGTAAAGCAGTGCTGAAATCAGGCGTATGATAACTGAATTTATATTATAGCTGAGACTTATTATGGGATGTAACCATTTTAGTACAACACTCTGCCTTATTATGAACTGGTGCTGAAATTAACTTTATATTTCATCTCAATAATAGATATCTTTGTTGAATTGAAATGTAAGCTTGCTTATGCTTTAGCCTCTTGAGCAAATAAAATAGTAGTGATTTAGGCAGATTCTTGACTGCTTAATTTTTTATCTGCATTAATTCTTATATAATTCTCTGTTTATGTACACTTCAGTAACTATTTTGATAGTCTTTGTTCTACAATGGAATGGAATGACTTGCTGTAAAGGTCATATTTAGAGAAATATTGACTTTCTGAATTATTCACTGTTGTGATTCCCACTGGTTCCATTTGTCAGTTTGACCATTAAAATATAAAGTAAAGTAAAACTTTACCTTCCTTACTCCTGAATGAACATATGCTTATCCCTTATTATGGAAAGGGATAGTTCCTTCAACATGATTGATAAGCCCGAAGCAAAGAAATAAAACAAAAATGATCAAATCAGAAATATGCTCAAACTTTGTTTCATGCATTACATATTCTTAATTTTAATGTGATTGCTTTGATATGATCTTATTCAAGCCCAGAACTTTAGCTGCCTTGTTCCCAGTTTGTCTTGCAACCAGCAGTAGATTGCATCAGTGTAGAAAGCCATTGGCATCTTTGTGCTTAGACACATACTGATCTTTAAATGCCTGAAGTCACCCTGTCAGATGCGCGTGGAACGAGATGCGCTGTAGCACTCTATGAACCAATGATTGCTGTGCTTTTACCATGAGATAAATGCCCTGCCTTAAGGCCTCTCTATCCTTTAACATTCACATCATAAAACTATAATTGCCAAAAAATGTGCTGTTTCTTTCAGATACTGACTGTCTTTTAAAATGAGATGTCAAAAATATGAAATAGATGAAAGCGAAATTGTGTTTCCTTTGGTTACCAAATTAAAAAATATTTCTTATTTGCATAGAAACAGTATGTCCTCATTTGGTACACACAGAAACTACTTGTAATATTTCTTGCTGTGAAATAGAGATAAGTGAGCCAACAGGAATCTAAAACACCAGTGGCAATTCTAGGTCTTTGCATAAAAGAAACAATACATGAACTAAAGGCTACCAATTTGCATTTACTAATGCTGTACTTGTGAGCTTATCAAAGTGCCTTTTCTGGGAATATTGTAAACCATTTTACACTGACTGTTTCAGAATCTCAGCATACAGTTGGCTCCCCCACCTGCATCTGCACATTACTGAAAATCAAGTTGCGTTTCAGCTGCAAGTCCTTTTGTTTCTGTAAGTCATATTCCTATCAAATGCATAATTATAGCAGGTGTTTCTTCAGTTCAACTGGAAAGGAATCTGTTACTTGAGATTATAATCGGAATCAGACAAAGCACCTTAAGGAGAATGTAAGCAGGTGTATTATATTTCAACAACGACAACAAACTGGCTTTAAGGAGAGGTAGAAATTAAAAAAAAATAAAATGTCCTTTTTTTTGGTCCATGTTTATAGTGAAACTCATTTCATTCCCCACAACAAATGATTTGTCATTTTATTAATTGTATAAAAAGTGATATTTTCTGTTAAAAGTGATAATGACATAGCTGTATGTTTATGTACATGACCGGTTTGCAAAGATTTGAGTGAGCGAGCTATTTTGGATCTAAAATTTCCATCTGATAATTACAAGGCATTCTGCTACTGCGCTTGCTCTTTTCAGCAAAACTGAGAGCAACCGGAAGAGAAGAAGACCATGGTGGGTTTAAAAAACAGAAGGGACCGGCAGTATACAAGACAGCAGGGGCTGTGCTGGTGCTTAACAGTGTGATCTGTGAATATCCCCCCTCCCTTTTGCTGATCACCACTTGATGTAACAAGCCTATACTAATCCTTTAACATCTCCTCTTGCATGAAAATAGTTATATACTGCTGATGTACTCTGGTGCTGAAGGGACTGTACTGGGCATTGATTGGGGGAATCTGCTGCACTGTGTTGTAGGGGTAAGTTATGTTACAGCCCTTTAGAGAAAATGTTAATGTTTGGTTGTGGGGGTGTGTGATTTCTGTTGTCAGCCCTACACTTAGGGCACTGTTATGGAGCATATAAGGCTCCAGCAGGGGCACCACAAACCATTGTCTTTATCCCAAACTGGCACAGAGTAACAGCAGCAGCTACATTAATGACATAGAGGGAGCTTTTGCCATTATTCTGCCCATGTGCCAGTTAGTGTAAGTATATGATATATGTGCTCCACAAGTGATTTTATCTGCTGGTGGAGCAAAATGCTTATTTAATCTACTTCTTCTTACTGCCATTCTACCACTCCCTTCAGTAAATGCTTTTAAGGCTATCATGGTAATTGTAGTCTTGTTGCTCATACCAGTTGTGAATAACTGCAATAAGCATTGCGGATGTTTTAGATCTGCATGGGATTCCAAGTAGGGAGACTATAGAAAATTTGGAGCTTATTCTTGAAAGTGAGAATTTGGCTGTTGAAGTGTATTCACTTCACTTTGGGTATGATGCTCTGATAGTGGTGAATTCTCTACTCTTTATTCAGTAATTGGTGGATTTCCATAGCAAAGAAGTGAACCGTGTCGGACACTGTCTCTTTCATATAGCACATCATAGTCAGTTGGACAGTAGGAGCCCTGCCCTCAACTCCTTTGTTCTAGTTAAGGAAAACTGGCTATTGCGCCACAGTACACTTTACTGAATTCCCTACTTCTACAGACTCCGGTGCTTGACGAAGAAGTGAATTACCTGTGTACGAGCACACAAAGTGGTGATGTCATAAGCATCCAGATTGGCCAAGGATTCACAACGTTGCAGAGTTTGCTAAATACCAGAAGCCTATTCACCTAGGTTTTCATGTATTTTACTATGTTTTGGCTTTGTGCATCTATTGCAAGGGACTTCCTTCTGTGCTGTGAAATATATTGCCATTATAAAATGTGTTGTTTTTATTTTCTTAAATGAGAGCAAATAAGCTTCCTTTCCAACTGGAAAAAAAAAACTCCTTTTATATACCAAAGCTGCAATGCTAAACAAATGTTATGATTAGTCAAGGAAATCTGTTTTTCGTGGGGCATTTAAAGGCAATCAGAGAATGGATAATTAAAGAAATTACTGCTTTGCAGTGTTCTAATTGTGAGCAGTGAACTGCTGTGTTGATGTGGGTAATGTGCCCCAAGTTGTATAGAAGTTTTCTTAAAATATACTTACAAATACAATTTTTACATTTTTTCCATTTGCTGAATATTTTAAATATGAGCCAATATGCTTTTTTTATTTGAGCTCAGTATAATTTCAGACCTTTATATAAATGCATCCCTATTTAGACAATGTGTATTTAAAGGGGTATCATCATTCCAAAATCTTTTATTTTTAAATAATCCTACAGTTTTGCTTTTTCAGTCCCATCTTAATAATATCACTGCACTATTTTGGGGGTTATTAACTAAAGTCCAAATTGTTGTGTAAAGTTGTGAATTTGCCAGCTAAAGACGGTTCCAATTGACTGCTACTTTCGCTGTTGTGAGTTCACTATGGGAATATTGTCACGGTTGTGGATTTGCTATGGGAATCTGCTGTTTGAGAATTCGACAGTCGAATTCTCACTTTGGTCAATAACTCCCTATATTGTTGTTTGGTATAGGCTTCCTTTTCAAATGCATTTATAGTAAATATAATTTCAATTTGTGCTTTCAAAAATTCTAAATTGTGTTGAGAAAGTATGATTTCTAGCTATTTAGCTTTAAAATTAGGCTTTAATGTACACTCCCTGGCTATGTGTTAGGTATAGTACCATAACAAAGCAGTGGGACTGGGTGAGGTCTGTTTAACAATATGGTTGCGATCATAAAGCAATACAAATAATTTGCTTCATTTGAAAAAATGTCATGCTAATCCAAATGATGATTTTTAATGTTTTTAGTGATAATGGTCATTTAATTCTGAGGCTGAAGTGTGTTTATTGCATCAAAGGGCCTTGTAGCATCTGTAAAATATGAAGGCTGTAAAAAGTAGATAGAATACAGCCCTGTTGCTCAACATATCTGTACTTACGTGCTTCTAATACTAATTAGTTTATAAGTACATTTTATCTTACAGATTTTATCATACAGCTTCTCTGGGAGGCTTAATTATGTCCCTGTTCTGTTGATAAAGCAGTGTTCTTATCTTTGTAAGTTAAAAGACCATTATTATTGATGATTAAACTGAAAGATTGAACTGACCTGTTGGGATTTTTTTTTTTTTTTTACTTCTAGGCCTAATAATTAAAGAATCATTAAACAATGTGCTGCAGAATGTTTCAATGTTCTAGATTTTCAGATTTAAATGCCTAAAATGTACAGTTTGTATTACATGGCCTACTTGGGTGAAGCTATTGTGATTGTAGCATGTAAGATTTGTGTTTAAGGGCCTATGCTTTGTTTTAATTTGTTATACCAACCTCTCCATTGTTCTACTGTCCTTCATTCTATTCCCAAAATGCAGATTTCTTTCATATGTTGGAATGACACCCACATGACTTTTATAGAGGACTCATTATATATGGGCTTTTTAAACTAGGAGTTTTTTTACATTATTGTGACTTGGGGATCACAATGATGAATGCTTGTTTATCACAATCCTAAAAGAGTGATTTTTTTTATGTCCTTTGCAGTATCATTAACCTTATTACTGACATATCACTAGTTAAAATCCACAGTTCACTCCTGTTTTGGTAGAGTAAGAGAAGCAGGTGGGTGAATTAGTCATATCCTTAATTCAGATACAGCTCCTTGTTGTTGCTATGGGCCTTTCATGTGCCTTATTGGTATATTTGGGGGTTCTCAATTGATCTGTACAGTTAATTTTATTGTTGTGTTGTAAATCTTCAGTGCTGAAATGTGGTGTGCTTTGTTTAACATGCTGCACAACTGGAATGTTTAACAAAGAAGCAAATTTTTAAGCACAGCTTATTTTACTTATGATAGACTTAAGTAAACTAAAAAGCCTGCCACTGTATTTGGCACACAAGTAAAGGCCTCTTCACCCAGGACTTTGATAGGTACTTCTTAGCTCTCGTTCCTCTGACTTGTACAGTGTAAATGTCAGTGGTCTACTTTCTTTTTTTTTTTTTTTTCAAATCCCCTTTTAAAGTGAAGCAGGGAGTTGTCTTAGCTGAATGGTAAAAGTCAAGCTGGGTGAGTCTAAAAAGGTTGATTGACATTATAGCGCCTCCAATCAGATCCCTGGTAGATCGTGATTTAAGGGATCTGATTGGAGGAACTTTAATGTCAGTCAACCTTTTTAGACCCACCCAGCCTGACTTGAGATTCAAGTCAGGCATCAGAGCAGACCCTCACAGGTCCACTTTAAAAGCATACACTTAACTGTTCAGCTATTTAACAGTGACAGATATAATAGAGGGAGGTTTGAGTACAATAACTTTGCTACCTTGGAACAATCAACCCAACAAATGTAACAAAGGTATATTTTGCATATTTGACTCATGATTGGGTCATTAGATAAACAAAAGTTAGTGGACAATTTTTAAGAAAGTAAACAGTAATTTCCTTCCCCACTGATTGGAAGTGTTAGACTGCCTCTTGACTAGTAACAATTTCAATTCATTTCGCAGTTAGCTGCAGTAAGGTATTTCATAGGGGTGTAACGATTCATTTTAACAACGATTCGATTCGTATCACGATTCACGGCTGCC
>WMED01019655.1:0-12369 GCA_019650415.1 Pipa parva | reverse complement strand
CTGATCTCCTGCACACAGACATCAGCGAGTGCATTAAAGGGATTCCAGTCTCGACGAGACCAAAAGAGTTGCCTCACAGAGACGGGAATCCCTTTAATGCGCTCGCTGATGTCCGCGTGCAGGAGATCAGTGAGCGCATATCAGTCTGTGCGAAGTGAGCCAAAGCCTTCGAAGCTCACTTCGCACAATCGTGAATTCCCACCCTAAATGATGATTGGTATTATAGTTCTCCAATCAGATCCCTTAAATCTAAAAGGGATCTGATTGGAGGAGCTATGTCGAACATCATTTAGCGCCACCCAAACCGGTAAAGAAAAGACAGGGAAGATGACAGAGAGAAATGCTGTAATAAAGGTACAGTTAAAAAAAAAAAAAACATATATATTTACAAAAACCTTTATTTCATTAGTACAACCTAAATTAATATTAGTGTTTTGAAGTGACAGGTGCACTTTAACTGGGAGGAGAGGGACCTCACCAATTAGTAAGGCTAAGGAGAAACTTAAAAAGAAGTATGTGAAAGACTAAAATTGGCTGAGTAATAACATTAATTTTTTTTTAAAGCCGTAATTAGTGAAAAGAAATTACAGATCTGAGAGAATTTTTTCTTTGTAACTGTTGAGACCAAAAACACGTTGCTAATACTAACATGCACAGATTTCAGAAAGAAAACAATAAATATGTATAGATGCTTTCAAAAACAAAACTCTACAAAAGGCCACAGGGTGGCAATCCGGATCCCTTTTGGGCAAAAATGATACTTTCCTCCTTCCCCTTTTGTCCATCTTGGTTATTCTTGTGTAAATCTACATACGGTAACTACATGTTAATAGCATTGCGACATACTGTTATATTATGTATGTAACACATACTCAGTCATTTAAGAAAACTTTGCAGAATAATTAGTCGTAGGTGAGTAAGAGAGACTCACAAATAAATACAAAATATACAGTTTGTGTTGCGCAAAACACACAGATTAAAAAGTACTTTTAAATTCCACAATTAGGTTTACCGGTGTTGAAATAGGGATGGAGCAGACTGCACTTTTTTTGGAATTCCGTGATCATAACAAATAAGTTAATAATGAAGTAACTTCTTAAAGCATAAGGAACAAATATGTCAAAACAATAGTTTAATAGCTTTAATTATTATTTTAATCTTATTGAAATGAAGCAGGTTTGAGCAAACCACTACTTCCACCATCCCCTGACTATAAGTTAGATCTAAAAAAGAATTCTGATTTACCGTCTAAACCTACAAAATCTAACATGTTGTTGTGAGTTAATTATATAGTTTTACAAATCAAGGAATACAATTAAACTGAGTTAATGCAAAATTACTGACATAAGCAGGTAATACCGTTCTACACTTTATCTCCCAATTTCATATGGAATAAGGCAATTTTACTATAAAATTAATAACATTCGCAGCACACTCCGAGGCAGTGTTTGATTTATATTGCTGGAGCTCATAGGCACAGAATGTTTGGCAACTTAGGCCACACCCACTAACTGACCACACCCCTTTGTAAAAAACTAGACACGGACTAAATTATACAGTGAACTGAAGTGCTGTGTGACTTACTATTTCATGCAAAGTGAAATAAAATACGTTGGAATCAATATTTGACTATTATAAATACTCATCAATTAGAATAAATTCCCAATGCCCATGTCCCTGACTTGGAGTTAGGATCTCTTCTGACTTAGCTGCCTATAGGCACGTAACCTTTTGTGCTTGTAGGAAAATCTAGTTCTTCTTAGAGAGTTCCTCATCAAAGAGTGAATTTGGCTCCTGATGTGAATTTGTAACACTGTTGCCTGTGATATCACAGTTAGTTTTGCATAATTACTAGGTGTGCATCACTCATGATTCAGTGAATAGTTTCACTTTTGGGTGTATATTTGTAGTGGCTTATTGTCACAAATTCTACCAAAATAGTAAAAATGTAGCAATGTGGCCTCATCTTTATATTAATATGTTTAAAGTAGATAGTCCCACTATCTTTCTATATTAATGACAACATACTATTAACAGATATGAATTATCATAAAATAAGCAATGTCATCATTTTGTTCCATTTGGGATGCCAGATACTGGTTGCCTGAATTGACATCCCTTTAAATGGCTGAAAATTCCTTGATTATGTTGACACTCTTTCTTCGGATGTTTTTACCACTTTGTTACCACTATTTTAGCCCCTCCTTTTCCAATCCCTGCTCACCTCTCCCTGTCCCAGCTCTGTCTACTGTGGTGCTTCTGGCACAGCTGATCTGCACAAGAAGTTAAAGGTAGCTTGTTAGAGAGACTGCTATAGCTTCAAGCTCTACAGTATACAGAGAACTAGGAAGAGATGAGCGGGGACAGGGGAAAGGAGGGGGCAAACACCAAGATAGCACCCCCTCCTTCAGAGGGCAGTACAATAAGTATGGAGGAAGGGATGGGCATTTGTGGAGGCAGCACAGTGTGAGAGGGGTGTTGTAGGAAAAGCACATTGTGAGAGGCAGTACTGGAACAGCACAGCATAGGACTGGAGTTGTAGGGGGCAGCACACTATGGGAGGGGGGTTGTGGGGGAACTACAGTGTGGGGTGAGGGTTGTGGGGGAACCATAGTGTGGGAAGGGGTTGTGGGGGGAGCAGCACAGTGTGGAGGAGAGAGGGGTGGGTTGTGGTGTGCAGCATAGTGTTGAAAGGGAGTTGAGTGGGGTTGTGGGTCAGCCCAGCATGGTGAATTGTAGAGGGGGTTGTGGGGAAGCCCAGTATGGCAGAAGGTGAGGTTGGTTTTGCACAGTATCTGGAAATGAACGTTAAGGCACCACAATATGGAGAAATATGGTGGTGAGAGAAACCAACTTAAAAATTGTGGAGCTACACAATACCATGCACCACATTACCTGCTGTGCTGTAGTGCACTAAAAGCATTGATGCATTCACAGGTAAATAGATACAACGTGTGTAAATATGCGGTTTGCATAATGTTGTGAATTTGCCACATTACAGAAGATAAGAATCTTTGGTAAATATGGCAAGTTAGAGAAATGCTGAATTGTAACAAATTTGAACATCTATGTGACACTTTGTACTTTGTGTTGTTGAGTATGTAATATAGCTAAATAGCTTGATTTTTTTTTTTTTGCACCAGATGGTGTTAAAAATGTGCAAAATGTACTGCTCTTAAACAAATACAACTTGTGTCTTTAACTATAACATAGATAATGTTGGTGCTCTTTGGTGGTATTTAAGATTTTATTTTGCATTGCACCATTTGTAGTTTTGATAACTACTTTCATAATTTCTTACTGTGCGCTGCAACCTTACATTTTCTTTGTTAAACCAAAACAAACTTGCTGTCAGTCTGTGAGCAAAGGTATCAGACTTTGCTTGGGATGATATCACCGTCTTTGCATTTTTCATGTTTTCTCATTACCATTTCGGTCTCTGCTCTTTGATCCTGCAAACAGAAATATAACTACCGCTGCTCATATTAATGTGTAATACATTTTTCATTAGAGGAAATGATCATTTTTTTGCAACTTTAATGGAAAAGTCAACTGAAAATTATTTTCACTGACCTCTTCTGTTTACAAATCCCTCACAAAATAGAAGTTCATCTGCATCCCAATCAGTAGCTTTACACTTCTTTGTGGGTCTGTCAGCAAGATTAATTTCCTGCAGGCATTTCATTGTTAAAACACACAGAAGCACAATACAGACATATAGAAGATCACTAAACCAATATGGACCAATTATAAAGACTAAGGGGTAATTCATCAAAGGGTCTTAACAAAATAAACCCTTTCGTGAAGGAAAATGGTGGTAACAGTGAGATGGGTACCATGTTATGTACTGTTTCCCCTACTTACTCTGTTGATTTACAATGGCTGCCAGTAGAAAATATGGAGAATATTTATTAATACCCTTATCTTGCCATGGTACTTAACCCATTGTTGCGATCTTTGTTGTCCTTCTCATTAACACAATCGTTTACATGCACTGGACATCCCAATTAAAGGAAAAGGAATGTAGAGAAATGCTGCATAGATTAAAAAAATTAGGTTCCCCTATGCTAATAGAGTAAAATTGTCTCCTTCAGTCTAGGACTATCAGCAAGATTGATTTCCATGAGACATTTCATTGTTAAAAGACAAAGAAGTAATACAAAAGCATACAAGATCATTAAAACAACATGGAACAATGATAAAGACTAAGGGATTATTTATCAAAGGGTCATAAAAAATGATCCTTCATTTTCATTAAGAGATATGGTTCTATAATAGCAAAATAGGTGTCTCAGTCTTCAGAAATTGCTTTGGTGGCCCCATGTAATTTAATAAATAGCGAAGTCTCCAAAAGATTTGCCAGTGGAACAGGCACTGATTTTTTTTCTTTTTTTTGCAGTAGCAATCCATCAGCACTTAGCGTTCACTGGTATTATAATGTATAATATTGTAATCCAATTTATTTTTTTTTGGTTTCATTGGATTGCTGGGTCTTTTATTTATTATCAAGTCAGAAACTTGATCCACTGGCTTTGTGAATTGTGAAAATCAGAAGTAAGTGTTCACCTGTTCTCGGAGACTGCACATGCGTAAGAGTCATTTATCTGGTTTTGTTGAGTTTCTCTTACAAGCAGTTGTTAACCCAAATTTCTAAATACATGTAGTTACTAAAGTTTGACTGTGTTTTTGTGAAATATTTTATAATTAGTTAATATAATGCACTTAAAATGTGTGTCCACTGATAAAAACATAGAAAATAGTATTTGTAGCTTTAGTAAAACACATAATAATGCACTGCACTATAAATTTACCTTATACCAGTTTCTGTAATTAATAAGGAATGAGGACCCCTGTGTTTGATTTGGATTCTATTTTTGTATTTTGATTTTGTTTTGTTTTTCTGACTGTCCAAAGTCATTTGGATGTGATAAATGATTAATTTTCTTGCTTTCACACAGCCTAGGCCATTTGTCAGTTTTCTAATAGCTGTGGTTCTCTAAAGGACTACATTTGCTATAAGTAACAAAACACACAAAATGACAAATTGCTTTATCCTTGCTGAACAACTTGACTTAATAGCTAAAGAAATTAAAAGGACTTGTAACAAGTTTTTTCTCCACAAAAATGTTACTTTATAACTAGAAATTGTTGAAAATTAACAAATGGTCTAGTGTTAGGAGAGCTACTCACCTCTCTCCCTTGCTCCAGCGGCGGTCTCTCTGCAGTACCGGGAATGCTGCCTCTCTTCCTTGGCATTTGCGTCATGTGCGCACTAATGTCATGAACATGCATGGAACGTTCATGTGCTTATGACGCGATCCGGCGCGATCATGTGATTGGCTCTATTTCTATATAAAGGAGCCTGTCAGTGATTGCGGTGCCTGATTGTGGGACTTGTTATGTTCCTGGGAGCACATATCTCTGTCTGTAAACCTGTGTATGACCCTAACATGTATTCTGACCTTGCCTGCACGCTGGCTGCCACAACCCTTAGCTTTGTCTACCGTTTTTGCTCAATTGCCACCTGGCCCTGACCTCTGCCTGAATCCTGACTATTCTTCTTGGTTACTGTTTGGCACTTCACCATCTGTGGACAGTAACCCTGGGGACCTCAACCTGGACACATCAGTGCGGTTAAGTCCTAACTCCCTTGCGGGGGCTCTGGGTTAAAAACGGGTGTCTCTTAGACTCCACGCCCTGGTGCTTGCTAATGCCAAGTCCACTGTGGTTTCTGCTCAGAGACACCATCCCCTACTCCTCCCTTCCCGCATGGGTTCTAATCCTGACATCTAGAACCTTAAGAGTATTGATGTGGTTCTACATGAACAATATGACTTTAAAGTTGTTCTATAAAAACTAAAATCTAAAAGAGAAGGAAACCAGAAAGGGCTCCAGGTTTCAATTCAGATTTTCTAAATGAGTTTCATTGTGCATGGTTCGTATTGTATATGTTCGTATTTATTACAGCTTAATCTTAATCAAAATTGTAACCTGCTTCAGATCAGCAGTTTTAAATTTATTCAAATTATGTTTTCTCTGTTTGTGAGATCTTTTCTTATTGAATATACAGTACCTTTGCTGAGAACACATACTGTATATAATCGGCCTAGTTTCTAGGCCCAGCCAGGGGGCCTGCCACTGCCTCATGAATACCCACTGTGCCTACCAACCTACTGCTGGTCATCAATGCTCAAAAACTTAGGAAGGGCCCAGAAAGGCTGCAGGTGAGTAGGGAAGTTTGGCCAGCGACTAGGCTTTTTCAAGCACCACTATCATAGTAGATTGTAAGCTCTATGGGGCAGGGACCTCCATCCTCTTGTTTCAATCATGGCCTGGCGCTTAGGGTGAAATTAAATAAACTCTGAAAAGGGCAATTCTGTTTTCCCAAGTTTATTCCCACGAGATCTCAGCAGTTTCTCACGGAAATATCGCAAGATTTTTTTTTCGATCGATGTTCATCGACAGAAACTTTTTGATTGAGTTTTTCTTACGTTAGTAATATGACTAACTTTCCACTGAAATACGCGATTGCAGGAATAAACTCGGAAAGGCGAAATTGTCCTTTTCCGAGTTTATTAAATTTTGTCCTAATTAGAGTGACGTATTTTCTTGATTAGATGCTTGTAATTTACTTCAGTTGTTATCGGTTACACACTTCCCTTGTCTGTATTATAACTGCATTGTTGGATTGTACAGCTCTGCGTAACCTTCTGGCGCTTTATAAATAAAAATATACATACATCATCCTGGAAGATAAATGAGTTTCAAACAGCTCAGTATATAATTAAAAATGCATTATAATCAGCTGTTGGTTTTGCTGACAGTATTTACATGCTGCATCTATTTATATATCTTTCAGAGATATAATTTACCTTTTCTATTAGGTATACTTGTCTTATACAGAGTAACAAACGGCTCCAACAAGCACCTTTATTAAACATAATAAAACCTTTTATATTACATTCTGTAATACAAATGACTGTCTCTGGGGCTATAAAGATACACGTCTTGTCTTTAAACAATCAGCTTTCCAAAACACACAATCCGTATAAAGCAATATATGGTGCCTTTATGTAAAAGTTCAGTCAGTACACAGTGAGAATGAAGAACCAACTTCAACTGCGAATATTATTATTTGCTTTCATCAACTCAAAGAGTTTTCTTAGCCGGTTAATTGCCCTATAAGAAGGAGCTTTATTATTCAGCCAGCTGCACATTTAAGAATGCTGGTAAAACCTATTGAAGTGGAACGGAAACCATGATAATAATATATTTTACAAGTACCCATGTATACAAGGAAGTTATTGCAAAATCATATTATACAAATCAGATTCTGTTATTATAAACAAACACACAGGCACGAGATATGCAATATTCTGTAAAATGAAGCATAAGTAGACTTATTAGAAATAAAATTTATTAAAGTCAAAAAGGTCGTTTTCGACCTTTCGATAGAAAAATTCAATAAAAAATTAAAACGATCAAAGTTTCAATCGAATTTTCCCCGTCGAAATGATTGATATTATGGATTTTCCAGAGAAACAAACAGATTGAAATGTTTCAATCATATTTTTCAATATCGCAATATTTGGAAAAAAAATCCAATATCGCGATATCGAATTTTCGGTATTGCAGTTAACAAATTTTATTGTTGTATAAATTACTATTTGATATCGCAATACTGAAATTTTCTTCCATTGAAATGATTGATATTGCAATATCAAATACAGCGATCTTTTCGACTACTAAATTTTGCCCATTTGTGTGTATTCCATGCATTTAATGGACAAAGTCACAGCACACCAAGAAAAGTTAAAGGGATTTAAAATGACTTTCAGTGAGGATCCGCTCATGGAATGAAAATAAAGCAGAGCCACACATATGATAACATATTGCTGAATACCAGATTATTCATGCTGTCTTTTCTTTAAAATGTAATGTTGACATGCATCATATTGTATTTTCTTTTTCTTAGCCAGCGCTAATATGTATAATAATTATAGAATGAGCTGTAAGCTTTCTCATTTATTCCCCTTCATCAGGTCAGCCAGGCAGTCTGTGTATACACAGCACATTATTAACAGTGTAGTTGTAAACCTTATTAATGGCTTTGCTTTCCATGTCTACACTTAGGCTGGGGGTAATTCACTAAGGTGCAAATTCGACTGTCGAATTCTCAAACAACAGATTCCCATAGCAAAACCGCAACAATTTACCCAATTGTAAAGTTGCGACCGTGACAATTTTTAAGACTGTGACAATTTTCAATAGTAAAGTTGCGACTGTCACAATATTCTCATTATAAAGACGCGGCTGCAACAGTAGCAGCCTATTGATACTGTCTTTGACTGGCGAATTCACACCTATACGCAACAATTCAGACTTTAGTGAATAACCCCCTTTAGAGTTAACAATGCTTAGTGGAAACACATTTGTGGATCTGCCACAAAGCTCATATACCGAGACTAACTCACATTAGGTTGGATCTTTTACTTTTGAAATGGAAGAGGTGTACACATGCGCTTAGAAACAAGATCTGAAATATAGGTTGCCAATAACACTTAGTATGTATGCATTTGTTCATTTATATAGCGCTACTTTATTACGCAGCGCTTTACAGAGATTCACCATTCACTTCAGTCCCTGCCCTGTGGAGCTTACAATCTAGTTTCCCTATACAGTCACACACACAGACGTATGTTTTTGGATTGTGAGAGGAAACCGGAGTGCCTGGAATAAACCCACACAAGTGCAGGGAGAACATACAAACTTCATGCAGAACATACAAACTCCATGCAGATGAAGTCCAGGGTAGAATTGAACCCAGTGCACCAAGGCAGCAGTGCTAACCACTGAGTCACTGCACTGCCCCAAACATACAGTTAAAACATGCTTTACTTTTACTAAACAAGGAATTATTACGGTATCTTATTATGTTTAATACAGTGTAGCTCAACACTTTATTAGATCCCCTACTATCAGATCAACACCTCTTGATATAACATTACCTTGGATTCCCTACACACACTCCTCTAATTTCTTTACCTCTATGTGAATTCAACTTGTTAATGACATTATGAGCATTTTAAGTGACCTGCCACATAAGGAAAATGTACCTACTCATGGTCATGTCAATTCTGAGTGGAAGTTCACCAGTTGAGCATCTTAAAATAGATTAAATATTGAGAGATGATAAAAGAAGTGGGTAGAGTAGAACTTGGTCTTCATGCTGCCATTTTATTACTGTTCCTTTAACTCTGACAGTTATATAAGCCTTATAGAGGCTTTGTTACCTTGGCCTTTTCTATAAAAGTTTAGTAAAATACACTGACCTACACAAAGGAGTCTCCGCAGTCACGGTTGTGACAGAGCCCAATATCCCAGGAGGGTCCGGCTTCCACCGCTATGACCCCTTTGGTGTCCTGCAGGGTGATAGGGGGCCTTGGTGCAGAACATGTGCCGGGGATTGCCTCCTTGAAATTTTGGATCTGGTAAAATTTATCGAAATGGGTTATTCTGCTCAGACTAAACATGCATAGCTCCTCTTATTAACAGAGACCTTCATAGTTCCTCTGACAAAATGAAAACTAACATTTGTGGAATCCAACTGAGTGAAACAGTTCCCTCTGGTGCTCAAGCTGTCATGTAAATAAAAGATAATAATTCCTAAATCAGTAAACAATCTCTTATTCCAGAACAATAATTTTGGAACTAATCCCTTCTCATGAATGTTCATACTTGAGTTCACATTGGGAGTTATTTTTGTAATTTTCTGAATGCACAACTTTTATTGGAAACTACATTTTTTTTTTGTTTTTGTTTTGTATATTGCAGATGGATGGCACCGAGAAACCAAAAATACTCCAGCGGGGAGCGTTTACACAGGCTGCACCTTTCAAAGAGGAAAAGTTTCACAGACATATTAGGTAGGAGCATGACTTTCTTGTCTTATTATAACATCTGTATAGATAGAGAAGATTTAGATATTCGGTGATTTCTAAATGCAAAGCCTTCACATCAATTATTGTTAATATAGTACCATTACTATACCTTTTCATTCCATTATATACTCTTGTGCTTATTGCTATTACATAGTGAACGGTCATGAAATTCCTTCTGAACGCAGATCAAGTCTAAGTTTGTTTTATTGTGCTATATGTGCCTGCGTTTAGATTATGGTTGCACATCTATGCATTCACATAAATAAATGGCAGTGGCCCTTTAACCTTCTAAGACCCCTTCGCCCAGGCTAGAAATTTGTGGGATTACAAGAAACAGTGTGTTGTGTTATTTATTTTCACAATTGTATATATAATTGTTAAAGCAATATTCACAGAATAGGTAGATTAATTTACCAGTAATTTCACAGCACAAAAGATGAGAGAGACTGCAGAGGATACAACTGGGTGGGACCAAGCATGTGCACTCAGTAGTTATTTCATCAGGAAAATACCAAACATAAATACTGGGTGGGATCTTAAAAGACTTATAATCTAAATTTGTGGTACCCTATCTTATCTATTGTACCCAGTTGCATGTCTGTGGATCCTCAGACTTTGGTGTAGGACCAGCACAGGGTATCCTTTACCCCTGCAGTGCTGCCCCTTCCTGTGCCCCCGGACCAAATAAAGAAGATACAGTGACTGCTGATTATTGCAGGGTTGGCAGAGCTGCCCTTTCATATATTTGTGGTGGGTAATAACAAACCTTTCTAACTAGCACCCTATGCTAGTATGGGTTACTGAACTCTACAACAACCTCCTGTCCAACTGACTTATTGATAAACCCAGTATGGGTTATTTCCTGGGGATACCCCTTTGTGGGATTTTTCGAAATGTAGCTCTGATCCCTGTGTCTTGCTTGTAGCCCTTTCTAGGCAGGAATGTAGCAGCTCTCTTATGTGTTCAGATCATAAGAATTACAAGGCATTTTGGGAAAAAAATATATAAATATATTTTTTTTTCCCCCAAAACTTATAGAGCCACTCATAAACATAATAAAAGTTAAAATTCTAAAGATCACTATGGTGAGATCATATCAGTATTCCTGTCCTCTGTGCTATATGTATGTATAATTTTATTTATAAAGCGCCACAAATTTACGCAGCGCTGTACAATTCAGTAATACAAATACTGTATAATACAGACATGGGAAAAGTACATTATATAATACAAGTATAATATCATAAGGATACAACACTCTAAGTGCCAGGTTATGATTGACACAAGAGGATGGAGATCCCTGCCCCACAGAGCTTACAATCTAAGTGGATGGAAGACTTACATACACAGATAGAAGGGTAAGCTACATGTTGATTTAATGAAAAATATGTGAGGTTTATTTATAGATATATATATTTCAGTAAAATAAAAAAAGTCTTCCTTTTTAGCTTGGTTAGATAAGTTGCATGATGATTGTTGTCTAAGAGTGAAGAAAAAGATTAAGAATGTGTGTGTTTGCTCTGCACTAACCTACACAAATAAATAGAATAGTTACACTTCAATAGTACAAAAGCCTTTTATAAGGGAGGCTTATGCAATTCACTTAAAAGTTCACAAGCTTTGACTGAAAAATCACGCTACTGTTCTTAGCACATGATTTATGATTTGTTGAGATGTTTTCCCAGCTTAGTGGCCTTGGTATGTTTACTGCAATGTAGTTAAGCAGTTGCATGACTATTGTTTAATTGTTTGTGTTCTTTATCATTATTATTAATGTACATCTGCAAGTGCAATGAAATATTGCAATATATCCACATAGGTTGCCTTTTTTTTTTTTATAAATCTTGTGAGCACTCCCAATTTTTATAAAATGTTTAGGTTGGTGTTTGCCTTGATATGTGAGCAGGGACTAATTTTCCTATAGACATGGGAGGCCAGCATGTATAAGTGGTCCAAACCACAGGGTACTTAATTTTGTGCCTTCCTTACCCTGCGCTGTAATTCTTCACTCTCAAACTGTTTTAGAGCTCATAGTGCTTACAGCAGTCATTCTCCAGCACTATTCTTCACTCTCAAACTGTATTAGTGCTCATAGTGCTTACAGCAGGCATTCTCCAGCACTACAGTACTCTTCACTCTCAAACTGTATTAGCACTCATAGTGCTTACAGCAGGCATTCTCCAGCACTACAGTACTCTTCACTCTCAGGCTCTAATTCACCATAGTGCGAAGTGAGCCGCAAAGCGCTCAACTCACTTCGCACTTGGTGTTATGCGCATGCTGATGTCCTGCACGCGGACATCAGCATGTGCATTAAAGGGATTCCCTTCCCGGCGAGAGCACTCGAATCTCTTCGCCGGGAAGGGAATCACTTTAACCCTTTAACTACCAGCCAATTTTTTTTTTGTTCACCACTTATTCCCAAGCT
>WMED01019654.1:0-11532 GCA_019650415.1 Pipa parva | reverse complement strand
AATGCTATTATATGCTCTTTATATATTAAAATTAATTGAACCTCAATTGTGTTTTAATTTGCAGGTGGCATGTGACTTAAATAAAAGGTAAGAGTCTCCTGAAGCTTTTTCTCTGCAAAAGTGGAAAATAATTCCTAGAGAAATATAGTTTTGTCTTTGTGTATTATCTGTTTTGTTTTTTTAATTATTAATTCATTTGGATAACCGTTTGATTGACTTATTTAATTTTAAAGACAATGCATATTTCATTTCTAGGATGAAGTGTAGCCTTGAAATTATGGGGGCTTCATCTGATCATAACAAGAAGAAGCTCAAATGGGAACCTACCCGTGTGGATCTGAAACCAGCACTAGATGCAATTTCCGCACTGAATATTACAGGAGGCACACCCAATGGTTAGCGGAAATTTCATTTGTTTTGTGTTAGAGAGAGAGATAATATATGGAAGTTAAACAGTGTTTCGTCTTTTTTTAAGGTTAACGTTATGAAGAGAAAAAGCAATAGAAATTTCTTTTCTTTTGTATCCACATCATGTCATGACATTCTTACCAGGAATATCCATATTCTTACACCATTACAGCATAAACTATAAAATACCCAGAAGCTTTTATGCTGCTAAGTTCTCATTATAGTTTCTTAAAGTGTACCTGTCTCCTAAAAACTCTTACTACTAATTTAATTTCTACTAATAAAATAAAGGAAATATATATATGTATTTAAAAAATGTACCTTTATACAGCGTTTCTCTGTCATCCTCCCTTTTCATTTTTTTAATACATATATATTTACAAAAAACGTTTATTTCATTAGTAGAACCTAAATTAGTTTTCGTTTTGAGGTGACAGGTGCACTTTAAAGTAAAACTTCAGAGACCATTATTATATTAAATGTAGTTTTTTTTGTTTTTCTTGTAATGTACTTAAAATTGCAAAATAAATATTTAAAAAAAATATTTGTACTCTCTTTTTTTCATAAACTAAACCTCTGTTAAGCCTAAGAAACATAAAGAAGGATGGTCACATGCTCTGATAGGATTGGCAAATTGATAGTGTGCCATACCAGTTTCAATAAGGAAGGAATAAATGTATGGGCATTTAATTTTAAAATATTTAACATTTCAAGTAATATTTGAATAATAGTCTGTCCAGTGTTATGTTTGTATTTTAGTTTCCTTTTCTCTTTGTATTTCCATTAGTAAATAAAGTACCGTATTTTCCGGACTATAAGGCGCACTTAAAATGCTGAGATTTTCTCAGAAATACAAAGTGCGCCTTATAGCCCAGTGCGCCTAATGTATGGATGGGTAACTTACCTTAGGGGGTCGGCAGGCACAGGCATCAGGTAGGCACAGGCATGGCAGGCATCGGGCAGGCAACACGCGGCACACACCATACTCCTCCCCTCCACGCGCGCCTAATTAAGTGCAGTGAATATTCATGAACCAGATATACGTACTGTGCTGCACCTTATAATCCAGTGCGCCTTGTATACGGACGAAACCCTGATGGAAGGCCCTGATGGAAAGTGCGGCTTATATTCCGGTGCGCCCTATAGCCCGGAAAATACGGTATATAACCTTCTGTTATAAATGCCTTCTAGTTTGTTGTGTTCTCTTAAACAAAGTAAGAACATCTTTTTGAGTGCTAATGATCAGTGCAAGTTTAACATTTTCAAGTGTATCCAAAATAAGGTTCGTTGTTATTAGTTCAACTTTTTTTTTTAAAGCAAGGAAGAAAATATGTCACAGGAGGTTTAATGACACAGCTGTGATTTCTGTGTTCAGCCCATAGATTCTCATTAATTTTGAATTAGAAATTGATTATACAGACATTTTGAAGAATGGCAAAAAATACAGTCTCTTGGTTTAGCTTGAGCTTGAACAGAGTGAGGGGTATCAAATGTAAAAAGGGGGATATTATCAGGTTAAACACAATGCTGAAAATACCAGTTCAGTTCCAGGTCACTACTTTGCCAGCTTGATGAAATCTGGTTGTGACTTAACAGTTTTAAACGGCAGCATTATTTAAAACAACCTTTCACTAAATATTTTCTTCTTTATGTAGATTTGTTTTCTAAAAGAAGTGAAGATTCAAATGGAAAATTCTCATTTGAAACCATAACTAGATCGTGGATGCATGGAGGAAATGACTGTCTTGATAAGTATTCTGTAAGATATTTAAAAGACTAAGCATTAGATTTGTTTATTCCTTTTCTTTTGGATCACATTTCCCATGTCTTTTCCAGCCACCAGCTAGATTTAAGTAGTAGGGTGAAATTTCCCAAAATCCAAAAGGCAGTTTTCAACCTTATCAGTTTTTTCGATGTAAAAATGGCCATTTTTTTTTTTCCCCAATCAAAACATTTTAATAGAATTATTTCAATAGTTTATTCGATGGAAAAGTAGCCATACTTTACACAAGTACTTTGTTTACTTTTCCATTGAAAAAAAAAAAAGATCAAAATATTATCAGAAAAAAAATTGATCGATGAAAATGTTCCGATTCTAAGGGCCGTTTTTACATTGAAAAAAATCGAGAAGGTCAAAAACAACCTTTGTGAGTTTTGTAAATTTCAGCCATAGACTTAAAAAATAAAAACCTATTTCTTATTGGTATTTTATTATTTTTTTTAAATACTTTATTTTGAAACTTGTTTTACAAGTAATATGAAATTAAGTAACATATTAAGAATCTTTGTCTGAAGTCTTAATAAAAAAAAAAGATAAATAAAAGCAAGTTTACTTAGTATCTAATATTCTTATTATTAACTGAGTGTAGCATTTACGTCAACTGTTTCTTCCAGATCGAGCTCTGAAATTGCCGTGTCCTCCTGCGGAACTTAAGAGTCTCCCTATCCTTGAGAGCTCGTGCCTTGCACATGTTTTGTTTTGTTCTTAACTTTCCCTTCCGTTCTCCTCTCCCTCTATTCCCCTCCCTCACTCCACTTTATACACATGTAGATAGACATGTATCCACATGTATCTGTGCAGTATAATATAGGGTGTGGTTTTTGGTTGCCGTCCATTGTTTATCAATTCATGTTAAGGTGACTCCATTCACCCATGAGTGACTCTGCTTCAAGCTCTGCTGTGTATCTGAATGGGGTGAGCACATATGTTTGTTGTTGTACAGATAGTGTTTTGATGTAGGGGGTTCATATTTTTAGTAGCTTTTTTGTGCGTGTTTCTTTGTCATTAATTGCGTCAAGTCTGGTTAGTATGAGCATGTCCCATATCCTGAGTTTAAGTTGGCCTATTGTTGGTGCGTTTGGGCTTAGCCAGGTTGTAGCAATTAAATGTCTAGTTGCTAGTAGAACTATCTGTATAAATGGTGAGGTTTTTGAGTACAGGCTCTCTCCGGG
Organism: Pipa parva; assembly: GCA_019650415.1. NCBI lineage: Eukaryota > Metazoa > Chordata > Amphibia > Anura > Pipidae > Pipa > Pipa parva. Next base: position 8,172 of record WMED01019654.1, on the reverse strand, counting down.
TGTGGGCAGGCCAAGCAGGGCCTGAGAAAAGGTAATGAGTATCTTAACTTTGTAAGTGGAGTTTAGAAAATTTTCCACTCGCTCACAGGAAGCTTAATCAGTGCTGGGGAGACCCTCCTCCGTTGCCGGCTGTCAGCTCTACAGCACAGCAGACAGCCGGCAACGGAGGAGGTAATTTTGCCGCGCCCCCCTGGATATGACTGATCTCGATGGATCAGTCTGCGGGCCGCACACAATAGTTCGGCAGGCCACGTGTTTGAGACCCCTGGCCTAGTCTGTGGTTTAACTACAGGGTAATCTGTACTGTACAAAAATGTTCAGATTTACTTTTTCAAAGTTTCATTCTGTGAAGTGATTTAAAGCTTCTTTTATTTAAAGCGATTGTATTCTTACTTTTTATGACTCTCTTTTTTTTTTTTGTTTGTTTGGTAATTGAATGATGGCATGTTACTGTAGGAGTGAAAGGTAGGGGAGAGAATTTTTATATAGTGTTTATATAGCTTTTTATACTGTACTTTTGTGTGTCTGATTTTCAATAGATTAGAGCGGTTATTTAGCAGATAATGTCAGTGGAATACTAGCCCTCCCAGAAGCAAGACTAACTGCACTCTGTATTGAGTCCAAATGACATTAATGTTGCAAAACTTTCTATTGTGAGGACATATGTTCAGTTGCCGTAGACTGGCAGTGATGATCTTAAAGTCAGTGTTTTTTTCCTTCTATCATATTGACTGGTCTGGATTTCTTGTCCTGTATTTCATTGGCATAAAGAACACCTATCTGGGTGGATGGTATTAAATAGTATAAGTGACTAAAATGCAGAATGTTTGTTAAAATATATTTTCTTTTAAGTTGAAAAAAATTGACATGTGAATTAAAATGTAGTCTGCAATAATTTACTATTTGTATGTATAATTTTATTTTTAAAAAGCAACAACTTTTCACAGCGCTGTACAGTTGAGCAATACAGTACAGACATCGGAAAAGTCCATTAAACAATACAAGTATAATATCACAAGAATATTTCACTTTAAGTGGGTAATTCTCCATACTCCGAACTTACCCTCCGATGCGTCGCCTCTGTTCGCAGACACTGTTATGTGCTCGCTGATGTGCTGCGTGCGGACATCAGCGAATGCTCTAAAGGGATTCCTGTCTCCGCGAGGCTCGTGAGGCGACTCGAGTTGAGCCTTGCGAGCCTCGCCGAGACTGGAATCCCTTTAAAGCGTTCGCTGATGTGTATGTGCAGCACATCAGTGAGCACATAACAGTGTCTGCGAACAGAGGCAAAGCATCAGAGGGTAAGTTCGGAGTATGGTGAATTGCCCCCTAAGTGCCTACATATAACAGCAACAAGTAAGGGTGGCGGATAGAAAAGTTGGACAGCATGAACCTCAAAGGAAGAGAAAACAAAGCAGTCAGAGACAGTGATACATTTGAAACAACAGCTGGAGGCAAGGAGGAGTGTGACTCAACTTTCCCCCCACGGCTCAGAGCGTGGGAGAATGAGAGACCTCCATGGGTTAGCAAAGCTTCAGTAGCAACATAATGAGGGGAGAACCAGGTTTCTGTTAGTGCTAACAGGTGGAGAAAAAGAGATTGTGAATTAAAGTGGATTTGTTAGTCTTAGGACGAAATGTATTAAAATCGAAAATACCGATATCCTGATATCGGACGTTTTTTTTTTTTTTTTTTGCCAATATCGCGAAAACGATACTACCGATATCGCAATATCGGCCGTTTTTACCGATATCGGCCAGTTTTTACCGATATCGTGATATCAAATTTCCAGCGATACGGATTTTTCCATAGAAATGAACAGATTAACAGATTTCTATTGCAAAACCATAGAAATATCTGAGGAGGAAGCGCAAATAATGCACTATAGTGCTTTATCCTTAAATTAGTTGTATTATGACAGAGTAAAGCCAAAAACACCTCCACAAACCAGTGTGTAGAAGCACGTGATGAAAAAATTGAAATAAAGTGTACAACACCCAATGATTGTGCTGACAGGTCACACAGGTGATTCTTATATGCTCACCAGAAGTAATATTGAACAGCGCTTTAAGTATTAATCAAACTTCACAGTGTCACTGTCACAGACCTCATACTCCAAGGACAAAGTCAGCTCATATCCTAGATGTATTCATTTATTTCCAGAAAAATAGAGCCCTTGTATTTATTAGGGTTCTCAACTAAAATCAGAGTGATGCACATCTCCTTTTGCAACATTTGCAGTCCTAAAATGCAAGACTGATTTACTTGTTGCTTAGGGTATTACCCCATTTGTGAGGGCCAAGGTCACTCCAAAATGATATTTGTTTTTCTTGCTTTCTACCTTGATAATAGTAATGCAGGCTTGATTATTGCTTTTCAAATACCACAATGTATATAAAATAAGATCACTGATGTTATTTAGGAAATGAAGACACAGAAAAAGCCATGGATTAGCCGTAGCTTAAAAGAACAGTCCAGCTTGATTGATAAAAAGTAATGTGTGTTGTAAATGCATAATACATTTTTTTTCTAATATACTAAGTCAGTCTTTTATGTGAGGAAAGGTATTAATTATTCCATCTGTGTAGCAGTACACAGCTCCTTATGTGTTTACTTCCTGGTTGAATTCTTGTGTCACTGACACAATGGCGTCTCAGGAAGGTCAAAATTCATAGTTAATGAATAACCATGGGCAGTTACAATACTTACAGTTAATGTTGTATACTGTCAGTAGCAAGCAAGTAGATATTGAGCATGAGAGAGACCAAATCCATATAAAAAGAAAGTCAATATTTCAGCCCTTTCTTTAACAATTGCTTGTGCTGGGTTAACTATACCCTTCAGAGTTTAAAAAAAAAAAAAAAGGTGGATGACAGCTTAAAGGTTCTGATTGGTTATTTAGCATTATCCAGCCTGTCAGTCAATTCCTTAACACTGAACAGGAAGTGGCTGAGAGAGGGAAGCAGCTTCAGTAACAAACTGGTGCTAAATTGTGAAGGGTGGAAATAAATAAACAATTTATATGACAGAAAGCATTTATTTAACTTTTATTTAACAGTGCCAAACAGACACAAATAACTGTTGGTGCCTAAACTGTTCCTTTAAACTTAGAAACTTAAAGCAATATTTATGGCTGAGTGGCCCTGTAGCACACCTATTACTACTCTGTCAGTGTAAGTATAATTGTGTTGGGCTCTGTTAATGGTTTACATGCACTGACAGCATTTTGCAGAGGTTACTTTTTCTTTTAATAAAACAAGTATTCACATGTAGTAACATTTTCTTTGCCGCTACAATTTTCCACAAAAGGTTTCTGAATAAATTAAATGTCACATTAGCTGTCCCTGTAGCTGGGATAATAATTGTGACAATATATTGGGGGGGAAAAACAAGACACTTAACGGAAATACATCTCTGTGTACATTGAAACAAATACCATCACTAATGACTGAACCTCCAGCAAAACTAATAATCCATTGCTTAATATACCAGTGATGAGCAGTTATTTGGTAGAAATTGCCATGGGTGATGAATTCATTAAAATGCATTGTAAGAAATATTGTACCACTTGCTGTGAAACCTCAGGATATTAAAGAGTTCTGTACTCATAGAGCTCAGACTCAAATGCTGTCATATCTATAATATTTATATAGCAGGATGTCCATTACATTTTCAATAAATATATAATGTTTGTTGAATTGTTGCTGAATAGTTATCCTAGATTTATATATTCTTTACAGCCCATTCAAGGTGAAGAAATATTTTTCATTCGAGGTCAAGTGCAGAAAGTTGGTGTTCGCTATATATCGATTTGCAAAGTTTCTGAATACAAAGACATGAGTTATGAGGTAACATATATATATATATATATATATATATATATATATATATATATATATATATATATATATATATATATATATAAAAGATGTTCTACACTGTAGTATATTCAGTCACTATGATCCTTATTTAAAGGGAAGATATAATTTCATTTCAATTCAAATAATCCTATTCTGTTTTTGACACATAAATAAAAAAACACTGCTGACTCTTATTTCAAGCACAGTGCTGCTAAGATCACCAGAATGCACTAATGAAAACCATGGTTTATTTATGGCACTATACTATAAACGTGAGATTTCTGTACTGGCAAAGAAGCAGCAGTCAAACCATTTGCTAAGCAAGCAAAGGTACTATGGCTTGTTTTAGAAGTTAAATGTGTGTTTTGTTTTTATGCTGAACAGTCTAATTAAATCTGGATAAACCTGTTCAAATGTCACACACCATCTACTGATCCAAACAAATAATTAGTGTGGCTGGTTAAAATTTGCCAAACTGTCCTTACTATCACAGTAAAGTTCTCTCTCTCTCTCGGGACAGAATGCTACTCTTAAACATCTCCAAAGAACCGTTACCTTTTAAATCTGATAAGGATTCAGGGCTCCTCCAAGTATTGGAATCAAGGATTAGAACGGTAGTTATGTTAGTAGTGACTGTCACACACTAAGGGGGGGAATTCACCAAAGTCCGAAGTAGTGCGAACAGTTCGGGCGACTGCGCCAGTCGCGAACACAAGAAAATTTAGCAATATTTGGTGTGCACGTGCACGGAAATGTCTAATTTAATTGAAAATCCTACAAACTAACGAGTATTCATCTATTTTACTACACCATTTCAAGGCCCCATGAAGTAAAATTAAAAATAATATCTCTACAAATCCAGTTGTTGAATCAAAATAGTCGCGACTTTGCTTCTCATCGTACACCAATAAAGATGCGAAGTACACTTGGCAAAGAATTGGGTGGCGACGATCGCTGACGCATGCGCAGTATGGTGTAGTTGGGCAGAAAGAGGAGGATGCGAAGTCATGCGGAGTGATGAATGAAGGGAGGTGATGTCAGTCCCCCACTATCCCACTCACTATTTAGTGAATTTTCCATGTATTACTAATAAAATCTTGTTCCTATGTCATGTTGTAAATCAAACGCAATCGCCATTCTCATTTTTCATTGAATTGGCGACACAAACGCAACACTGGAGCCCTGCCATCAACCCCCTAGTTCGCCACTCTGATCTGGCAAAGGCAAAAAAGTGCCTTGCAGCATCGCAGCTAGTCGCATTCGCTACTTCGACACACTCCGCAATTGTCGAAGTACCTGTGCACACGCACGCAAAGTAATGGAAAAGATAAATCAGTTCGCGAGTAGTGAAGTCACCTGAATTCACTTAACCTCGCGACCATTCGAATCGCTTCGCCTGACCTCGCGACCATTGGAGTCACTTCGTCAAAATGGCTGCCAGATAGCTTTTGCCGAATAGGCGAACACTGCCAGACTCTTAGAAGACATTAGACTGGTACAGCATTCAAGCCTTCGCCGATGTCCGCCTCTTGAGAGAAGTGAACTGGTGAGCATTTTAGCGAAGTGACTTGAATGGTCACGAGGTCAGGTGAACCTCGGCGATGCGACTGGCGCAGTCGCCCGAACTGTTCACACTACTTCGGACTTTGGTGAATTCCCCCCTGAGGTGTAGGCGTAATCAGAAAACATCTAGAACAGTAGCAGCTGCTGCAGTTTTCTTTCTGCTTGGCTAAAGTCACAACTTTTCTGTTTAAATTAAATGAATAAAAAAATAAATCGGGGATAAATATAATTCAGTATACAGTTGCTATACATGTGAAAAATGAATGTAGATAATCCCAAATAAACCATCAAAACTGTGTTCTAAGGGCTTGATTTAAAAAAAAAAAAAAGCCACTATGAACGACCTCAAATGCTGAAAACAGCTGAAAGTCCATTTAATAGTAAGAATAATAAACTACAAATCATTTAATAAACTTGAACCTTATTTTACATCAAAGCATTCTACTGGAGAATTTCAGGCTCTGCAGCTGTACACAAAAGCACAGTTGGTTTTGACAAAGCTTTCTTTGTGCTTCCAGATTGCTAGCCAATCCAAAGCCTCTGACGTCACAGCACTTCCGGGTTACTAGCCAATCCGGAGCATCAGCGGCTCCAGATTCAAAAGGGCTGAGAGAGCCGCACATATATGGCTCTCTCAGCCCAAAAAGTTGCCGACCCCTGTTATAGCAGAACTTGAAATGAGCAGTTAATTCTCAAAATAACAGAAATTATAATAATTTGAAATAAAATTAATACACAGACACTGTGATAAACCCATGCTGACATTTTCTGTGTTCTGTAGATAAAGGTTTTTGAAAAGTTGAGTCTCCTGGGTGTGACCACATTTTAAATTAAAAATTGTGTGTTCAAACATTTCATTAATCTAATTAACTTTGATCCCAGCTCTTGTATATGTTATTTCATTTTTTGTATGTATGGTTATACAGTTATATATTTACATTGGTTTCTTATGATCAACCTACCATATTAAATGCAATCCTTAGTTTGCCCTTGTTAATACAGTGGGTGTTGAAAAACTTTTTTAAAGTGCACCTGTCACCTCAAAACTCAATTACTGAATTAAGTTCTACAAAATAGTTTTTTAAATATAGATGCATTTTTTTTCAATTTACCTTTATACAGTGTTTCTCGCTGTCTGTTTCCCTGTTAGCCCGACTTCTTTCTCGATTCATTTTGGGAGCAGTTAAGAGGAAGCGTCATGTATATGACTGACAAGTTGCTTCCTCCTGCAATATTCTCAAGTGCGTTCATGTAAACGGGCTCTTCCTTATAAAGTAAATAAACTCCAGCTAGCAGGGGTCCCTGGGACCCCCACACCTCCCCCCAGCATCAGCCCCCATCCAGTGGTATTAATCATTAACCGGCAAGTAAGCAGTTATGATTTAAATTATTTCCCTTATTATTATTTCCTCCCATGGCCCCAACTCCATCAGTCCTATGGGGTTGGGACCCTAACCTAATTATGGCCCTATCCAAGTCCTTCTCCCCATACCTAACCATGGGGTGAGGGGACTGAGGGGGACCTGCACCCTGTTATTAGTGGGGTGCCAGCCCATTACATAACCTATAAAAAAAACACAAAATACTCAATAAATAAACAATCTAAAATTAACAATCTACACAAAAAAACAAATTAACAATTTAAATTAAAAGAAGCAATCTAACAATCAAAAATATCATCAAATAAAAACAGTTGCAAAAACAGCAAACAAAAAATAAACAATTACATAAAAATTTTCATTAAAAGAGTTAAGAAATAAATTTTACTGACTGCTCCAGAAGGCTTCTATTCCGGCCCATGAAGTAGTCCTGGATGGGCCAAAGTTGTCTTCAACATCCTTGCTCTTCATCTCAGCAATCTCACCAATCAGGAGGAGGCTTGGGGTATAAAAGGTTCCCCTGAGGTGGAATTTTTATACCAAAAGCCTCTTCCTGATTGGTTGTGTTGTTATGTTACGTTATATATTGATGAGAAGCTTGGGTCTATTTAATTTATACTAAGTATTTCCACAGCGCTAGTATTACAATAGAGCTATGGAAATAATTTGGTTTTAAATCGTAACCGCTTACTTGCTGGTTAATGATTAATAATGCTGGTGGGGGGGAGGTGATGTTGGGGAGATCAGGGGGTTTATTTTGGTCTTAGTGCTGCAGCAATATCATCAGGTATTGCTTCAGAGCTAAGTCCAGCATTGAATGCTTTAGTTACTGCTGCCAACGCAGAACCCCCATTTAAACTAGTGTGCATGGGTGAGATTTGGTAGAGGTAGAGAGGAACCAAAGTATTTCGGGGTGTGGAAATAGATTTTGAGTGGCAGGTCCTAACCAAAATGGCAGTTTCTATATCTGGAAATTGGGACAACTTTAAAGTAAGACCTACTTTAAATCTTAAGGTTTTTTTTAGAATTGACTTTATTATTTAAATTATTGATTGATGTATTTAACTATAACAATTGCAAAGTGACAGCTGTACTTTAAATCTTTGGCCAGTTTGTTGTGTAGTTAACACAGGGGGAAAAAATCCTTCTTGACAGGATCAGCAGTCCGAGGATAGTTATGGATTTAAATACCCCCTAGTATTTTGTTCTTTTAAATAACCACACCAACTTGCATTTTTCTTTAGCACAGTAACTTAAAAAGTTTGACACAAACCTATTGATAATTGTATTTAAATAAAGTGCTTTACCAGAACTTGTACAGTCATGGCCAAAAGTTTTGAGAATGACACAAATGTTAATTTTTACAAAGT
>WMED01019653.1:0-12369 GCA_019650415.1 Pipa parva | reverse complement strand
CTCAACGTTCCTGTTAAATTCGTTGCCGGTCCCTCGAACCAAAAAGTTTGAGAAACACTGCTTTAAGCAACTTGTGCCAGGGCACTTTTCCAACAGAAAACAGAAGAAATTAGTATGGTTGGCCTACATACAATAAACTGCAAAAAATAGGTTGTATTCCCTATTTTGTTGGCAGACTTAGGGTATCAAAAGTTTAGCAGGCATTTAGGGAGTTGTTGACTAAAGTGAGAATTCAACTGTCCAAGTGAATTCTCATAACTTTGGGTGGCTATGCCCTGATTCTCTACTTCTTATTGACTAAACAGTGGACTACCATAGCAAATCCATGACCGCATAAGAATTCCCATAATAAAGTTGCCACCACATCAGTAGCAGTCTATAGTGTAGTGTGCAACCATTGTTAGCTGGTGAATTCACTACATCGCAGAGTTTGCTAACATCCAAATATGGGGAACTGGAGAATTCATACCTTTATGAGACCATTCAGACTTTAGTCAATAACCCCCTTAGTGAAGTGAAAATGACACTCGTATTCCTCCGGATTGTAAGGACATCTGATTTGCCGCAGCACAAATAAATCTAAAATTATCCCTTCTTCTGTTAGATTATATGTTAAAGGAGAACTTTTATGCAACACTGGCTTCTGCTTAATGTTACATCTAATCTTTTTTCAGTTCCAATGCCGCAATCCCCTTCATTTCCATATCCTCTTTTTCATTGCTGATGTGAGCAAGAGCAGAAGCAGCATTCTGACCTAATACTACTTCAGCACTTGCTCACAGTTATGTTGAAGAGGAGGCATGAACCAGAAGGTGATGAAGACACAGGGACTTGGGAAAAGAAAATAATGTATCACTTGATAAAGGGCATAAGACCTGAAACATGTAGTGTTTTTACCTTCACTCAATAAAGGGTTGCAGCACAGTTAACTGCCTGTGTGTGGTTCTTTATTTCCATTATTGTAAAATTCCACTTGCATCCAAATAATGTGTTGCATATCAGATGCTAAAGATCCTACACTAAATATGCCTAAGGAAACTTCAGCCAAACTTTATATTATTAATATTTTCCAAGCAATGTAAAGTGACAAAGTCAGCAGGCTTCTCCTTTTAATTTATTATGAATTTTTCTTTATCTAGTGTTACTGGGCCTTTCAGACCTTTCACTCTTGTATTCTGTGTGGCTGTAACTTTGTGTAAGTGATTGCATATCATGAATTTTGATTATTGTGACTCTTTCTATTTATATAGGGGGTGTCCAGCCTTCTGAGGCTGATCTGCACAAAATATGGCACATTTAGACAAAGGGCACACAAACCCTGAGCGGTAAGAAAATGCTTCTTCGGCTCTTGTTCCTTTTCAAGTGTTGAATATCTATTTAAACTGTATACACAAGCTTACAGTATATGCTTGAATGGTATTCTCAAAAATCTCCATGGCAATGATGGAGGAAAAATTGCACTATGTAGGTCACACAATATCATGGAGAATTCTGATGTTAGATTTCACTGGTTGTAGTTAGCCTTTCTTGTAATACTAGTATACTGGGATGAGAGAACGCTGAGACACGTTGCTGAATCCACCTATTAACAGCTTGTGCAGGAAGGAAGAGCTCTGTAACATTCTTTTTAGGCTGGGTAGTGGAGAGAGCCAGAGAAGTTGGGCCTTTTTACAGTTGTTGGAGAGCGCATTTGACAGTGCTAGGACTTGGAAGAACAGGTTATACAGCAGAGCTAGCATATTGGCACAAAAGGCATGCCAAGCAGTGTATAATGCTGTGGAATCTGGTCAAACCTTAAACAATGTGTTACTTTTTGCAGGCGAATAGTCAGAAATCTTAGAATCTATTACCTTGAGTATTTCTAATTTGTATAATTCAGAATTTTATAAGGATCACAATCTATAATGATCCTCTTATCTATAAGCACCCAACAGAAAGGTTTTGTGCAGTATATAAAATGTTTTTTGACTTAAAAGTGTGGACTTGTTTGGATCCTTTATTTGTTCATAAATATAATATTAGAGCTGGTAGCTCTATCAGATCCTAAATTGTAAGTAAAATTGGGGTGCATTTGCTGCACTCTTAAATATATATGAACATGGCTTTATGAACTTTGCTGTTTACATCTTTTTTGTTTTCTAGGTACATATGCATATATCCAGCATATATAAATAGCAAGAAAACCATTGCTGAGGGAAGGAGGATACCTGTTGAAAAGGTAGGAAATCAAAATAGTTGGGTTAATTATATTGAAATAGTCAAGTAGCACATAATATCCATTTTGCAACTTTAACCCCCCCCCCCCCCCCCCCCCCCCCCCCATCCCTGAACATTGTTTGCTTCTGAATATTCCCCATTAACGCTTTATCCTCTTGCTAATGCCGATAATGAGATGGATTGCTATGTAGTTAGGTACCAAGTTAGTGGGTTTGGCCCAACTAATTATCATGTAATTTCCATTGTCTCCTTGTGGTAGTTAAACTTGGCAGAAAGTAATCTTTCACTAGAATATGGAATATAGCATTGCTTTAGTTATTCTTTAAAGAGCTTAATTGTAATTATTTGTAAGTAATATGTGGGGTTTACACAAAATATTTATTTGAATTATAGCACTAAAGTTGTGATGTGCAACTTGTATTAGTAAAGCAGTATTATTTTAAAGGAGTTTCATCATATAAAATCCAGGCTTAATGTTGGCAATATGATAATCTGTACATATTACTTGTCTTGCGTACATTAAACAGGCCTCACCATATGAAATAACTTTACTAAACGAGGAAATAACATGCTGACAAGAACTTTGATTAGCTAAGGACATTCGTGAGGAAATATGCAAATAAGAATCTTCTATCATTCGTTTGTTTTGTAGAATATTTGTTATAGCGATGAATTTTAGTGTTGCAGATTCAGCATAATACTAAAATATGAGCAGATGTTTTTGATGTACTTCCTGTAATGGCCATTTCATTGTTTCTTTAATTAGGCTGTGCAAAATCCTACATGTTCTGAGATTGCAGATGTTTGTCGTGCCAATAAACTGGTGGTCGTTCTAGAGGTGAAACCATAGTTTTCTATATTTTAGGCTATGTTTTTGTACTGACACTTTGCTGTCTTTAGTGACCAGTCTGAATGTCCCTCCTGAACAGGCAGAGAAAATGTACACAAGGGAGTGGAACAGAGATGCCCAGTACAGAGGCCGAGTGCGTGTGCAGATAAAGAATGAAGATGGCACTCCTTGTTTTGAAAAGCTTTCATCAAGTATTTTTCTTTCTTTTATTTTGTGTGTCTGTGAATTGCATATCAATAACTGCCATTTGTATTTTATAAAGGGGACAAACTTTCCCCAAATACTTTATAGCTGCCAGCTTCTTTAGGGGTTAAAAAAAAAGAAACCCTTACTGGCTGCCACTTATATGGTTAAATAACTGCAAGAGTCAATAGAATGCACTTGCATTACAATTCTTCATAGGATCCATTTAGATTGTAGAAAGCATATTACTATACTTTATTTAGAACTGGAAAATTAAAGATAATTTCCCATAGAGAGCAATACATTTGCACAATGTGTTGTATGTGTGATGTCATAGTCTATTTTTTGGGTTAATGACCTAAAAAAGAATGTCCCATTTTAATGCAGTCTTTCTCCCTTTACATTAGGAAAGGATGTGATGCTTCGTGTGGCAGAAGAAATTCCAAAGCTAAAGACTAGAGTGCAGAAAACTGGAGGCAGTGATCAGAGTGCACAACAAGGAGAAGGGGGCAAGAAAAGCAAAAAGAAGAAGAAATAATTTTTTCCTTTCAAACAAAAGACACTGAACATGATTTTTATGGAGTGGCGCAAGACAAATGGAAGACTTGAATGCTGTTTAATAACTGGCATGTTACACATCAGAGCTTACATCTTAGACAAACTGATTAAACAGTCATTAGGATGGTATAACAGATTGCATAGAAAGCCTGGTTGGTAAGAATACTCAATTGTCCATTGACACAAATTTCCCTTTCCTCTGTCTGCTTACAACCATTTTATCGAACAAAATGATTGCTGGACAGTATTTGCAACTACAATAGCCAGTATACCTCTGCTAGATCACCAAGAGGGAGAGGACACAGTTCCCACATTTTCTAGTTTTGAGACAGCTGGAGTGTCTCATTGGTGTTCCCCTTTATTTGCATGCAAGGATATCCAAATACTGCCAAGTCTCAACATCCTTTCTCTTAAACTAGACTGAGGTCTCAAACTCAGCTGGATAAATGGGCTGCACATAGAAAAAAAATTTGAAGTTGACAGTCTGCATACCTTTCAAATTCAACAAGTACTGCCCCCTTCACAGAACACCAATCCCTTGCTTGCACACAAGCATTATGGGCAGGTACACACCTCCACTAACCTCTACTGTCTACTATCCTGAGGGATATGTCTGGAGCCAGTGCGACACAGATGACAGCTAAAAGGGCCATGTGTTTCAGACCCCCTGAACTAGACATTCAGGGGGTAATTCAGCAAGGTGCGAACTCACCTTGCGATGCTTCGATTCACCTCGCAAAAATGGTTACGTGCTGGCTTCTCTCCTACACGCGCATGCTTTAAAGGTATTCCAGTCTCCTCGCGAGACTGGAATACCTTTTAAAGCGTGCGCTGATGTGCTGAATTACCCCCTCAGATTGTTTCTCTATTAATCAGATAGTGTGAAACTTTACAAAATGACTTTCAATGTTCTCTGTAACGGCCTTTCTTTCACTGCCTTTTATTTAAAGCACATGTCTGTGTCCATAGATTCCTTATTTCATTGGGATTAATTTCTGTTAAATAAAAATGAGCTTGTTTGTTCAAGCACACTGATTACCGTGCAACAATTTTGTAAAATTTGTCTTGTGTGCCCCGGGATTATGTAGTATGTTTTTTTTTTTGTTGTTGTTGGCTGTTCTCTTTTATGCTCAGTTCCTTTTGTAATTCATTATGAACCCTATAGGAGTTATCAGTTATTCTTTTCTTTTCTGTCAGTGCAACTTTTAAAGAAAGCTGTGAGATAAAAATATTGCACTTGGGAATAAACCGAACACTCTTGCTTTGAACAAAATTATTTTATAAAATTACACAAGGTAGCCATTATTGAAAATTACTTCAGAAAATGTCTCAACAGATTTCAATCTTTGCTGTAAACCTCTCTATCCAACTGAGCTTGCAACTTGGTAGGTGGTAATGTACAACTGGAAGCAGGCTCTTACCAGCTGCTTGAACCAGTGCTTACCAGGTGTCACTACATTAACATAGTCCTCAAATTTTTATTTTCATTAAGAACACAAAAAAAACCTTGTTATAGGAATAGAATTTTCTAATCACCTATTGTATTGAAAAATATTTAAAAAAATAAGACACATGAATAGAGCTATAATATACTTTTAAAACTGGACTCTTAAGTACAGTCATGCATTTTTAATATGGAAATTTGCATTGTAGAATATTCCAAGCTTATTTGGCGAATCACAGTACTTGTAACCTATGGCTGTCTCTGCAAGTAATCCCAGATGCCTTACTGTGGAATTTGGCACGTAGAAAACAATATGTTTTCAGAACCAAATGATTGCTGGAGACTCCATTTCCGCCCACAGTTATATAGATTAATTGAATTCCACCTAAGTTGGCCCTATTCTGTGTCTGTTTGATTTAATAGGGAAATTAAATTGTAAGCTTCATGGGGCAGGGACAAAAGTGAACAATCTCAGTAAAACTGCTGCATAGCAGTGCTATATAAGTAAATACAATACATTACTCACTAGAGGGCACTGTAAGCTAATAAGTACATTAAAAAGATTACTGTAGTATGATATATTTGGACTAACAGTTCAATGTTTAAGACAAGCTTTCAAAAGATATTCCCTCTTCATCAACTCAGGAGTACTAAAGGATATGCACAGTTTGTAATATGCCATGCCTGAAGAAGAGACCTAAGTAGTCTGGAAAGCTTGCATTTACAGTCCATTTAGCCAAAACAGGTATCACCAATACCTCTACTTGTCTCTGCAGAAAGTCTGTGAGGCACTGAGAAACTAAACGGACAATTATATCTAAGAAAGCCAATGTTATTATTTAGTCCAGTTCTTTAAGTCAAATGTGATCATTTTATGTTTTTCTTTCCTGTGTGCTTGTAAAGTGTCCTTTCAATACTCTTTCCATGTTTTGGATAGTGTTCAGCCTGGGGAAAGTGATGTCCCACAGGAACACAGATCTCCTTCTTTGGACTCATAACTGTGGACTAAATAATGACATTGGCTTTCTTAGATGTAATTGGTAAGATCAAAGTTGTATATTTGTTTTCCTTCCTCTCACCTATTCCTCCACACCCCCCCCCCCCCCCCCCATCTTGTTAATGAGCTCTTTCCATTAACTACACTACTGTCTGTCTATATTCTATCTGCCCTTATCTTCTATCTACTTTGATTTTATTATCTTAACACTTACCAATTTTAGCGGTTTGTAATTAAGGCCAGCTTCACACAAGCGGGTTATGTACAGCGTATAATTTTGTGTGAAAGAAAAAAAAATGCTCCTGCATATTTTTCTATTGTACTTACCCGTGACATTGTGAATGCCCCTCTGTGTTTACGGCTCCTCCTATCTGGCCGCATTTTGTGCGTGGCATATATACGCTGGTAAAAATGCGACTGCCAGCATTCCAGACACAGCGTATGCGAGTCACATGCTAGTGTGTCCGGAAAAAGGTAAGTACTATAGGGATACACAACTTTTTTTTTTTTTTAACACACAAGCACATTATGTGCTGTGCATAATACGCTTGTGTGAACCTAGCCTTAGTTTCTCAGTGCCTAATAAATTAAGTAGGTTATAAACTGTGTATCCTTTAGTAGTGCTCTGACCTGAAGAGGGAATATCTCTGGAAAGCTTGTCTTATACAATGAATGAACTGTTAGCCCAAATAAAGTATCATAATACTACAGTACTCATTTTTCTTACTATTCAACTGGACTAATATGGCTTAAATTATTTTTTGTGTAATAAGTACATTAACGATTGCTCAAAAGCCAGTGAAAAATTTTGTGACTGCATATTTGTTGCTGTGACAACTATTGCAAAACTGCATATTTTATTATTTTAGACAGAATGAATAAAACCTGCTCTCTATTGGGAGGAGTCAACTGCAATTCAAAACACATAGGAAGGTGGATTTACCATTTTATTCAAGTCCATAGAATGCAGGACAATACAATACATGTTAAAAGCCTTTTCCACACAGAGGAAACGTGTGACTGAACAAGCTTTGGACACTGTAGACTGCTTTTAAATAAAAAGTTCAACCTCTTCTACAGACAAGAGCAAAAATAGTACAACTACTTCAACACATTCTTCATATCAAAAAGTTATCCAAGGCAACAATATTAAACCCCTCTGTGCAGCACAGGCCCAAAACCCAGCACTGTTGTCAATGCACTGAAATGGTTTTCAGGCCCTTCTTTCACACAAGGAGCACAAATTATACACAGTCCCCCATGACAGCTGCTTATATGGGACTTCTTTGCTTGGGGGGAGGATTTAGCTGCTCTTCTTCTCATCACCCAGCAGGTTTACTGTAGCTTTTTTAGCTGAAATGAAAAGGAAAATTAAGTCAAACACAGACTGGCATAAGACCTGGGTATGGCTTTATTACATTTAGTCTTTTTTTTTTTTTTTACTTCTCCCCAAAACAAACATCTTAGTAATTTAAATACATTTTTAAAGTATGTAATATTTTATAGACTGTGTATGTTGCTTGTTTCATGCTTCAGGGAGGAATCCCCATGTAGCAGATGGTCGTACATATATAACGCTTTACACTAAAGCTCCAGCCAATCAGTACTCCATTGCATCAGGTAGATTTGAAGTTACCCTGATGCAATGCAATACTGACCGTCCAGTGCTTTAGTGGACACATGGTACAGGGGGCTGCTTGGTTACAGAAGGGTATCAAGTTTGAGGATGAAGCCAGTAGCGTGAACAGTATAAAACAGTACTTTTTTTTTTTTTTTTTTTAAATTAAGAAACTTGTCAACTGGATACTGAAACACTTTTTTTTTTTAAAAGGAGAGCTAAAGGTGGAAAAAAAGTCCCCACTACCCTCAAATAATACCTGCTAATAAGATGAAACATTGCAGGGACAGCTTGAAATCTGCTGTCGTAGCACTGCACTGGGGCAGATTTCACTGCACTGGCATATGTATAGGAGCCAGCGCGATTCTCCGCACACACACAAAAAAATAAATAAATAAAAGTGTGCACATCACATTCATTGTGCTTTTTTTTTGCCGGCGAAGGGAGCATTCTCATTGGAGGGTAAATGAACGTAATGACATGTCCAGACTTTTAGACCACCAAATTGACTGTGGGCTGAGCTTCACACTGGCTTCTGTACACTCTCGAACGCTGTGAAGTTTGCTTCCATGCAGCGATATGACAGAATTCAAGCTGTCCCTGCAATGTTTCATCTTACTAGCAGGTGTTGTTTTAGATGGGTAATTTTTTGGTTCTCCTTTAAAGGCAATATATTATCTTTCTTCCATTATGGGCCTTATTGACTAAAAGCCAAACAGTTGTGCAAAGCTCTGAATTCACATTTGATTGTTCCCTTCCACATGTTCAAACCCATGAGGCAAGAGCCAATTATCCTAATATTGGGGGAAAAAAAATTCCTTCCCAACTCCAAATATGGCAATTGGAATAATTCACTGGAGCAGGAACCTACCTTCAGTTATCTACTACCCATAACTTGTAATGTTCTTACACTGAAGGAAAACATCCAATCCCATTTTGAACTCTAATACAATCAACCATGACAACCTTGATCTAATATTAGATATGTTTGAAGAAGAGAAATCCTTAAGTGTAGCAAATATGAAATAATAGGTTAAATCTTTAAAGAACAAATAATTAATTCACTATTATATTAGTAAATACAATATATTAATTTTATTTTATGTGGTTTTCCATTATCTAAAATGTAGTAAAGGATGGATGAATGGATTCTTTATTGTGCCGGCTACAAATATAAAATTTACATCCCAACCCTAAATTGCTAAAACTACTACTACTAGAGCCACACAAGGTGACAGATGATGGTTTGATACCTTCTTTTCCAATGGTGTCAGCAGTCTCTGAAGCTTTGTCTTTAATATCCTTTACCAGGCGGTCCATCTGACCCTCATGTTTAAGAAAGAATGGGCGGATGATTTTGTTGTAGATTAGCTCAGCACCATTGGAAGGGCTGGGAGACATACACCACAGCAGAAACCCGCACTGTGCAAAGGAAAAATAAACAATACTTAGGCACAGCTGACAATGTACCCAAGGTTGCAACACAAGCTATCTTTTATTTACCATCCAGCTTGGCAATGGATTTCTATCCAGTACTGACCGAAGCATTTGCTCTACATTACATCAGTCTGGGTTGGCTAGAGATCAGCAATACGCCGCTTTATATTTGCTTGCATTTGCTTCATTGACAATATTCAAGAGGAAGCAGGAAGTGAAGGGGATCGCAGCACTTGAACTAAAGACTACTAGAAGATAGGCTTTAACACAGAGCAGGAGGCAGCACTGGAGAAAAGAGATTGGTAAGTACATTAACCACACCCTACCTTAAGAATCACCCCATAACTAATAGTTCTTCTTTAATCCACTTTTTTGAATACTATGCTTTTGCATCCTGTTAGCTTTTCTCTGTAGAAGTAATATACAGGCATCTTTTTACTTCCTCCAGTATCCTGTGTCTAAGGTAGTTAATTTAACAAATGCACAAATCTAGTAAAACTACATCAACCAAACAAATGAATATTAACTGTCATGATAGAGGCTCCACTAAACTAAAGATTGGGGATTGTTTATG
Source organism: Pipa parva (assembly GCA_019650415.1). NCBI lineage: Eukaryota > Metazoa > Chordata > Amphibia > Anura > Pipidae > Pipa > Pipa parva. Next base: position 2,491 of record WMED01019653.1, on the reverse strand, counting down.
GATTGTTTACTATACCATAGAAAACTCCCACCCTCCTACATTCCCATCATATGTTTGTGTCAAAAAGGTTGATAGACTGAAATGCTTTTTGGTTTTTTTTATTCTTAATATTACTTTTGTGCTCCTGTATTCAAATAGTTACTTGCCATGTTTTTAGTATTATCCTACTTTAAAACTTGACTTCGTTCTATTGTCTCCAGTAGAAATATTTTCCTTTCTCTACATGAGATCAGTTAAAGTCTATTCTCCTCTTTCATATTCCTAATTTCCAAATACAGAGGCCATAAAGAAGGTCTGGAAAAGGAATGAATACTAACCTTTATCATGTAGTAGAAAGGAAACCAAGAGAGAAATATATCTGCAAAGAACTCGATGATACTGAAGATTCCATATACGACCCAGTAGGTCAGCCACTGTGTGTCGTCATCTTTATTTGGGCTTTCAATTGCTTTGATCCTGGAAAATAATATATATACTAAGCACAAATAAATAACCCCCTACAAACATGAAACAAAATACAACAGGAGAATAGTTTCAGTTTGTGACTATTGTATACATTGTATAAAAATGCATATTTATCAATCAGCATAAATGAAACACTAAATGTAATATTCTTTACATAATGCAGGTTTCCATTTACTGAAAAGAGCACCACCCCCAAATGAAGATTTATAAAATTCATCTTTACACTGAATTAGCCACATCTGTAACTGAATTTGTTCATAATTACACTTTATATAAAACATATTGTGTTTCATCAGTGTCTTATTATACTTCTATTTCACAGTTTATCACCAACTGTGCCTATTACAAATGTTCAGAGAAAATTATAGAACAGACAGAAATACAGGAGCCAATGGGCCTTGCAGATCTTGGTAATGGATTTAACATGTGTAAAATTAAATCTATCCAGACAGTGGTTTCAACAGGAATTAGAAGATATTATCAACATTTACAGTTTTTATAGTGCTCATATACAGTACTTGTATCAATCTCTGCTGGAGACTTTAAAAGATCTCTAGTCTGATAATCCAAGACAGATACTTCCATTTGAATGATTTAGTGAACTGAAGGTTTAGGCACCTGGGATTACAGATTTCAGTGAAGGTATATACAGTGGTTGAATAAATAGAACTTCACCATGTATAAGATGCATGGTAACCAACAAGTCTTGTTAAAAGGAGGCTGAAGAGAAGTCTAACCATGTGACTAGGTGTGATGTCTTAACAGTTTCGATGAATAATTATGCACAAGCCTCAGGTGGCATAGTTCAGTGCATGCCAGGAAAATGAATAGGGAAGAGTAATTATCTTGATATATGGAAAGAAATAAAGAGGGGTAAAGAGGCTTGGTAGTATGACAAATTAAACAATTACCTTATAAAGGGGAAGATTATCATGAATGTAGTTTTAATATGCTGTAGGTCACATTTCTTAGTAAGTGCTCACAGCAGACAAAAACAAAATTGTTATTGATAAATGCCACTTTTTTTGGGGCTCTATTAATTACATTGAAATAATGCTCTAGGTGTTAGCTGACCTATCCACCAGTCAATGATGTGCAAGATTCAAGGCTGTTTCATTGTTACGAATATTATTATGAACTGAACATGTTACATTTTTCTGTTTTCCCGACTGATCATGCAATAAGTAAATGAGGAGAGGAGATATGCATGTAAACACATTTTTTAAATGTCAGTGTCTGACATTAAGGGCATAAGGGCAAAATTAGCCAAAATCAAAAAAAAAAAAAGTTTTTTTTTTTTTACTTTTCCGCCATGAAAACCAACTACAAAAATCATTTTTTGACTTAAATTTCACCCTTTACAGTATTTTTTTAGTATTAAAAAAAAAAAAAAAATTAAAAAATACCCTATTGCTCATACATGCCATGACAAAGTGGAATTGCAACTGAGATTACTTCCATATGCCCTGCTGCCATGAAAGAGGCCTTATTTTGCATTAAAGCAGCTTTTATAAAACAATAAAGATTAAGTATCACTGGAAATGTCTATAATTAGGTCTTTATTTCTTTAAAAATTAAAGTTAGATGTAATGTACTAATTTACTATTCAATCTAACTGTACTGGGTTCCTAAAGTAACTTATTAAAGGGACAGCATACCAATACATTTTCTTTAACAGTTGTGTATAAGTTACCTTTATGACCAGAACAAAGGTACCCAGCATACCCGAGAGGTAATGAGTCCAAGTCTACTCTTACACATCCATGTGGGGTAAAGCCTGAAGGCATAGATTTTAGCAAGACAAAACAATGGGCCCATGTCATGTATGAAACTAATCTTAAAAATTTGCTAAAAAAAAAAAAAGCTTTTGCAAATCACTAAAAGTACAGATGTTAAATGCAGCGAGACAATGGAAGTCAACCAGCACCCCCTCCATATTAAATTGGACACAGAAAATTATAGAACTGGAAAGGCTTAAGGAACTTTCTTCTCATGACCGCAAACAAAAAATGGACCATCAAACCAC
>WMED01019652.1:0-12369 GCA_019650415.1 Pipa parva | reverse complement strand
TGGGGAGGGGGGCATCACAGGAGGGGGGGCGCCAGGGGGGACGCCTAGGGCGCCAATAGGGCCAGAGCCAGCTCTGATTACACTGAAGGGTCAGAATAATTCCCTGGATCGAGATCCTACCTCCAGTTATTCAGTGCCCATAACTTGTATTGTTCTTACACTGAAGGATCAGAATAATTCCCTGCATCAAGATTCCACCTCCAGTTATCGAGTACCCGTAACTTGTAATGTTCCTACACTGATGGATCTGAGTAATTTCCTGGATCAAGATCCCACCTTCAGTTATCCAGTACCCATAACTTGTAATGTTTTTACACTGAAGGATCAGAATAATTCCCTGGATCAAGATTCCACCTCCAGTTATCTATTACCTATAACTTGTAATGTTCCTACACTGATGGATCTGAGTAATTCCCTGGGTCAAGATCCCAACTCCAGTTATCCAGTACCCATAACCTGTAATGTTCTTACACTGAAGGATCTGAGTAATTCCCTGGCTCAAGGTCCCACCTTCAGTTATCTAGTACCCATAACTTGTAATGTTCTTACACTGAAGGAAAGCATGCAAACCAGTTTTGAACTCCTTACTGGATTTAACCATAACAACTTCTTCAGACAGAGAGTTCCTTAACCTCACTGCTCTTACAGTAAAAAAACCCTTCTATATTGATGAAGAAACTTTCCCTAGAAGGGGTCAGTGGCCAATTCCTCCCATAACCCCAACCCCATAATGGTGGGTGGGAGCCTAATATATTGGCTATAAGGTTAAATCCACTCAATATACAGTATGTATGTAACATATACATAATATATATACACCATACATTACAAAAATTATGTGTTTAACAGTGACCAGATAATGTTTTAAGTGGGATGTTCCTTTAAGTCTCACCTATTTATCTTTTTTACAAGAAGACAGTAAGAAATAATTATTCCCTATTGCAATTTCACAAATAAATGAGAAAATACAATATTTTATTTACTTTGTCATTTCATTCCTATAAGCTTTAATGTAGTTTTAGTTATTTTTATTCAACACACAACCCTGTAATATCCATTGGACACCAAATGATTGGTAAGAAGTTATTTCATGGAAATAATTTTAAGTACTCAATAGCATATGCAGTTTTAGTGTGTCTCTTAAAGGCAACCTGCTATTGTAGGATTCGTATTAGACATAAGTGGGATTGATCCTGTCATTTTATGAGAGAAAGACAGCCATTTTTATTATACCTGTCACGTTCCCTGGACATTGTACAACAAATCAAATTTGAAAATTGAAGGCAGGGAAAAATAAATTAACTAAACTAAATCAAATACAGGATAAAGAAATTTAATTCTGGTAAACATGGTAGTCTTGTCCAAAGAAGTTGAAATTTTTTTTTGACGGGTGTGGATGAAATGTGTATCACTGTTCAAATGAAAGAACATTACATTGTCCAGTTATGAATTCCCAATGAGTGGCATCGCCCAACCCTAGGGTAAAATAAGAGATCCCCCCCAAGGGATATTTTGTTCAGTTTTGATGATTATTTCATCAGAGAAGGAAACTCATGAAAATAAAGGAAACTATATAGAAGGAAACAGCCAGTGTTTTTACTTTTAATATACATTTTATTACAAAAATAATAGAATTAGAAACTTCAGTCGGATATACAAAATGTACCTTTTAATTTAAATTTCACATGGTTAGATGGTTGCATGAGTGTTGGATGGCTTTTACTGTTTTAGTCAGTTTACAGCAATGTTACTGAGGTGGGGTAGGATTTCATGGTGCTTTACATGTAAAATGCATTAATTATTCTATCCTTCCTTCCTTTTATCAACCTACTTTATACTGTATATTTTTTGACTTTCATGATTCTCAACCTTGTAAACTTTACCATCCAGGGTCAGCCTTAAAAACGCATCTTGCCGGGATTGAAGTTAACATACTTCTCATTCAAATACAGTTCCAAAATCAGCAATGGTTACTTAATCATGCATAAATAATTAAGTACATCCCAAATTCAAAATATGAAAGGATTACCCCCAACTCCATTGATGCTTTTGTCATCATACTTGTAATATTTGTTCATGTTTTCTCTGCCCATATTTGAACCCAGGATCTGCTTCTTGGTGGTCATTGTACTATTAGTAAATCATTTCACTGGTGTAATGCATTCAGTAATTATCACTCAGCTCTGTTTAACAGATTGCAGCTATGCAATGCCTTTGGTAGTTCTTGTCTGGCTTGTCCAGAAGGAAGAACCTTGACTGTGTAGGTGTGTACCTTGTCCTTCTCTGCCATAATCCAGGGTTCCTGTGCCAAGCCTTTTGTCCTTGTACCTATTCCTATATTCTTTCTCTAGCTCTGACCTCCTGGGATCTGGACCCTGTTTACAACTACACCCCTGCCTCTATATTCTGTCTGTTCTGATCTGTTTCTGAACCAGCTCGTACCATTATGTTTTCCTTCTCTCTTCCACAGTGATACATTTAGAACCTTTGCTCGCCCTTTTGGAGCCATTGGCAATCTCGTGTCATTAAGACCTGGTGGCACCAGAGTAGCACAGGTCTCCTGCCAAAGATAAAGGTGGTGGTTATCGGCAGAAAAGCATACCAAGATTCCCAGTGGTTCCCCTGGGTTTTGGATAACCTTACATGGCAACACCAGCATAAGTATTAATCTTCAAAATGAAGGAGGCTGCAATCACCAGTTTGATACTATTTTATCTCATTACTTCTAGAGGCATGAGCAATTAGCCAAAAGTAAATATCAGAATCAGAGAAAGTGAACCCACTAGCACGCAAATGGTTTGATAAATAAAATTTGTAAATTAAACTTATAAAATATAAAGAAAACATAGCAACAATTAAATCAGATGGAATAAAATGAGTCAATGGTCATATTTTTAACATTTTCAAAAATTGTCCAAGGTTGTCTTAAAAATGTAGAACTAGAATTTCTCACTTGTAAGGGCCCACAGATTGCAACTTTTTAATATCTCCCTAAGATGCACAAAATTCTGCCTAATCCTTTGGTTAGACCCATTATCTCATGGCACTGGCTCACTAACCACTAATCTATCCCATTATCTACATACTTTTCTTCAAACACATGTGAAAGAGATGGACACTTAGAAACACAGCACATGTTGGAATTATTCCTGAACTTTGGACGGATGGACACATATATATATATATATATATATATATATATATATATATATATATATATATATATATATATATATATAAATGGGGAACTTCAGATATTATGTTTCTGTATACCAACATCAGTTATGAAAAGGGACTTACAGCCTTGAGCAATATACTAAGTAAATATGAGAAACTTCTGTTGACCCAGAAAGAAATCAATCCTAGAAGGATCAAATGTATACTTACACACAACTTAGGGCCTAATTCACCAAGCTCTGAAGTGAGGTGCGTAGTGTTCGCCTCACTTCGGAATGACTGAGATGCGCTCGCTGATGTCCTGCACGTGGGCATCAGCGAGCGCATATCCGTCATTCCGAAGTGAGGCCAACACTACGCACCTCACTTCGGAGCCTGGTGAATTAGGCCCTTCATCTTCATTGGGAGGTTTTTTTAATAAAAAATGCGGCCCTGTAGGGGACGAAGTTGGCCCCAAGCTAAGCAAATATCTTCATGTATAACTGGGTGCAGGATGGCACTGGCTGCCAATGATTCATGAAATGCTTGTTTGCTAAAAGGAAAATGGTTTTACTTTTATGTGTAAATAAATGATAAAACAGTATTGTAAATTTATGTCTGTTCCTTGAGGCAATTTCATTGATTGGAGTGTGGAGAGGATTTGTCAGTTATAACAGGATTGCATCAACTTCACCAGGACACCAGATAAATGCTATTTTTACAACCTTTAATGTGAATGCAATACATATTGCTGTCACTGGGGTTCCCTACATATTACGCTATTTGGGTTTTCTTTCCCTCCTGTTATACTAGATTGTTTCCAGGAGAGCACTGTCAGATCGGAATAGTCACAATCTCTTTATACCATTGCTTTTCTTCCTCACTATATAAATTATCCATGTATGTCAATACATTGTGCCAGCAGTAACCAAATGTTCTAGAAATCTAATATCCAGCAGCAATACACCTCTTATGACAAGCCTGTGGCCTGGTGTGCCCTTATCAAAATGAGAATAGCCAACTTCCCAGCAGCCACAGCATCAGCAACATAGGCACTAAAGATTTTATATAACAACCTGAAGTTATTATATTCATGAATGATATGTATAAAATACATTTTGTCACATTTAAAAATTTAGGTGAAATTCAAAAGATAAGCATCTGGTATAGAAAAGACTGGATGTAACAGGTATAGTATGAATGCCTTCTTGGTTGTTTTCTGACTCTGTATTCAGTATTCATTTCCCCTTTTATGAATTTAAGATATTTAAGGGGAAAATTTATTAAACTCGGAAAAGCTCTTTTCTTATCCTACGCTGTGCACTACAGGTTATGGGACTTGTTTTAGGGGGGTTTCAAACTGGGCAATTGCTCTGAAATCTATGGAGGTACTGCTTCAAACAGACTCATGCCATTAACTCTCTCTGTTTTCAAACTTACCAATATGTAGGATCTTACTTTTATAAAGGCAAAATTGATAAAAGCCGGAAAAGCCTTTTCGGCTTTTCCAACTTTAATCCGGAGAACGATTTGAAGTTTCTCCCGGTAAGTATCATTTGATTTGCATCATGCGATACTTACTGTGACAAACTTTTTTAAAGAAATATATCCACTGGAGAAGTAGTCATACAGTATAGCTACCTTTCCATTTATATATCCAATAAAAAAAGCTTCTCACAGCAAGCATCGCACGAGTCAAATCTTGTGATACTTACCGGGAAAAACTTCAAATCGTTCTCCCAAGTTATTAAATTTGGAAAAGTGCAAACGGCTTTTCCGACTTTAATAAATTTTGCATGTTGCCCAGGTCCCCAGCCTGTCTAAAACTGGCCCTGACTGGTAATTATTAGTTAAGATTTCTTTAGCATATTTAAATCAGAGGATGTAACCTTTTGAATTATATGCTTCTAAGGATTAAGTATTGGGAAAGCAACTGTAACACTATTTTTAAGTTATTTAGCTATTACATGCCTCCATTCAAGGAAACACACCCACAGCTCACTCAGTCATCTCAGGGGAGTAGGTCCCGCTTACAATGGGAGTAGTGCCTGTACCTCTAGCTTCAAATAAAGGGCACCAGAGATTATTTCACACAACAGGAACTGTTTACTTACAAATGTACAGAAATAAAGCTTATACACTTCTCAGATCAGATCCAATTGCATACATTCCATATAAGTTACTTTGGAGTATAGTTACCCTCCCTTGAGTATACTAGATTTCCTTAATCCTGGAGAGACACAACTTATCTCTCAAAGGGTCTGACACAGGAGCTCAGTCACATTGAACTGCCTGTAGGTATTCTCCACCCTGCACGATGGAGAACCTATAGCTAAACTCCAGCCTGCACTAATGTTTTGCTTTTACAATTCCCAGAAGAGGCAGTGCCATCTAAGTTATTCCTTACACTACCATAGTACTAGTATACATATTATTACCTTATATTTTTATTACCTGGGGGGGAAACACAAGATCACAGACAACTAATGGGTAGCACATAAAGACTATGGGGGTAATTCAGGAACGATCGAAGTACCCTTGCGAAGCTTCTCATCACCTCGCCAAGATGGGTACACGCTCACTTGTCTCCTGCACTCAGAGATCAGCGAACGCTTTAAAGGTACTTCGGCGAGGCGACTCGAGTGGTCGCGAGGTGAGCCGAAGTACCTTAAAAGCGTTCGCTGATCTCCGAGTGCAGGAGACAAGTGAGTGCATTCCTGTGTCGGTGAAGTGATGAGAAGCTTCACAAGGGTACTTTGATCGTTCCTGAATTACCCCCTATTATACAACCAGTAAATGAACAATGTTTGGTTCCCTACTGTCTCTGGATAAAGATTGCAACACATCAGTATGGGCCTCAGGCTTCCATATTTTTACCTAGGCAAAAATTCTACCCCTAATAGACAGGAGGGTTCAACAATAAATAGTAATGTAGGAGTAAAAGGGGTATACTTTGACGAGGTAGAGAAAAGAGAGATAAACACACTCAAATCCAAATCTATCCAACCCTATATACATGTTTCACCCATCTGTAAACGCAAAAATATAAAGACTGTAGATAAAATGTACAATGATCCCAAACAGTGCATTACATTTGTTGCATCTTAATAGAAAAACAATATAAACAATGCTCCATCAACTGACATGATTGTCATCCTGACATTTTGTGTATCAAGTCTGACATACCATGCTTGCTGTCAGTGTTGATCATGGACAGGGCCATATAATATACCGAGAGAGTCTGAGCTAGAAAGATAGATTTTTTTTTTTAATTATTTTTGCACATTGCACAGGATGAGTTTATTTCCTTCCTTCAGTGTTATCAGTGTTTTTTGTTTCTACCCATATCAACGTTCCTTGTATCTAAAAATAATGATAGCATATAGAAAAAGCTTATACTTCCATTGCCAAAACTCTTCTACACACCGTGAAATACATCAGACTACCGCTCGCTGGAATCCTGCCCTAGCAACCTGCTAATTCTTCATAGTCAAAATAGGATCATTAAACAACTGGCAAGATTGTACCTTGCTTACATTTACATTTAACTGAAAAAAAAAAATGTTGACCGGTCTTGGAAACACAGCACTTGGAGAATAAATCCCTTTTAAAAATTGTGTTAAAAAAACAAACAAACAAACAAAGAAGATTACACGCAATCAGTACTGTAAAATCAGTTGTTTGAACCTTTTATTAAACAGGTTCCATCAGCCTATAGCTTGTAGGTTAAACTGACCATAACATATTATGTTTTTGTACATGTGTAATCAAATATTACAATTATAATGTAAAGTCCTCAGTAGATGCCCTACAGGCAAACCCAGTTGGAGAGGGGGAAGTGGGTTAGCTGAGGCATCAGTCATTCTTGCTTAATAGAGTATCACTTGGCAGGCACACATTTATATTATTTGTCTGCAGTAAAGTCAGAGCTTGCCTAGTAGTACTAACACTCTAGTGGTCCTGCTAGTGATTTTAAATGCATATTGTAACATCCCTGCAATCCAATGTATAGTAATACTAGTAAAAAAATAAAGTCTTGGTTGTGCCTCACAGTAATATACGGGTTAAAAGTAGCTAGCCATTTGGGACAAAAACTCTGATTGCCTTGACTTCTGAAAAAGTGCTTCTGCAAACTGAACATTTTACCTCTAATTAGCAATTTGATGAAAGCTGGATACGTTCGGTTACAATAAGAAAAAAAAGATTTCAATCATATTTAAATTAGTATTCAAACATGGAAGATTTGGGCATGATAATATGCCTTGAAACAGCTAAGGTGCCAAGCTAAAATAATGTCCCCGTTGGACATCATTTGACAGCTAAAACAGATACTTTATGAAGAGCTCAGCACGTTATTTTCTCACATGTGCTTCTCACCTCCCTTCTGCCAATTACATGACTTTTTATTACCAATGGGCTGGATCAATCACATCATCCACTAAGAAGATTAATGTAATAAAGCACTGGTCTGGGGCATTAAACCAAGATAGGATGATAATGGGATTAAAATGGAACCCCCTGCCACACATGGTTTTATTTATGATTGGGTTTGAGTGTGCTGATCTTAGTAAAGAATATCCACTGACAGGATTTGCACATGTTATTATCAATCATATTGTGACTCCCAAGGACTAATTACATTATTTCCAGCGTTGCTTTCTTGCACCGGGAAACCTCAGACCTGTCAGATCCACTCATTATTTCCTTCTTAGGGTCATAGTCCCTCCAGGATGATACTAATGTTTTTTTTTCCTCCATGAAATCAATAATGTGGCAATTCACTTTATATATCAGTGTTTTAAACATTGTGGAATAACAAGAGATAAAAAATATTCTCTCTGAAATAATCATAATAGTAAAAAAAATAAAAAGGGTTGGAAGCCAGAATTCCTGATTTAGAATAGGACAGGACTTCCATGGTCTCATCGGTAGTGGTATAAACTTTCAGCTTTATCTTACCATCAAGCAATCAAAGTCCTTTTCTTCATGCTAACATGAAGGTCTCCAGGAATTCAGAAAGCAGGGGCTTAGGACAATCCCCTCCATTCTCTGACCCAGTGCTGCTGCCTAAGCTGCTCCGATAGACTCAGCATGGCTCTCACACATGGTGCAGTCAGAGGCTGTGCTATTTGTGGGATTGTCCTAAACTCATACAGTTACTGCACTGTAGTCTTTTGTTTCATTGAGAAATCTTTTGCATTGGGGTTATTTAACTAGGTTAAATTCAAGCCAGTACTTAACCACTGAAACCCTTGTTTAAAAGAACTGCTTAACTATTTATATGATTTTTTAAATTCTTCTGTTTTCAATTGGCTGTAACTTCAGGAAGAGAGAGAAGTCCATTTGAATTGACATGACCCTTATAACTACATCTTTTTAAATTAATTTTTATTGCATTACAATCCCAGCTGCCTTTTGCAGGGCTAAAGTAACACTAACGAACTCGTATAGCCAGCCCTACCTCAGTGCAGCACCTGATAGCTTTCCCTCCATCTCTGCCCCTGTGCTCACATAATACCCTGGACACATTACAACACAGGACCATGTACTGCAGTAGTCTCTGGTGTTCCTGCTTCAAGCTTCTCCCTCTTGTTTCAGTTCCTCATTGTTCCAGTAAATCTCCTTTACATTCCGTTCTGTAACACATCTGTCTTAGATCATTGTTCTGTTGTTCCTGCTCCAGTTTCTCCTTTTCAAAATACAGATCCACATTTTGTGTGTCTGGAGCATCTAGTTAGCTCTGAGGTGTTCAGGTTCCTCAGTTTCCCTGCCTTAGTGTAACAGATCTGCTGTTCCAGTCTTCATATAGTCCCTATAGTTGTAACGGTAGTACAGGTATAACCTGCGATGATGTAGATGCAGGGGCTACCTGCGTGGAGATCGAGGCCTCAGTGGATGATACCCAAAGGGACTTGGCACAAGCTATCCCTAGGGCGCGGAGTCTAAGGTAGGCCCTGGTCTTCACCATTGACCCCCGCAAGGAGATGTAGACTGCGCTGCAGGGCCCACCCAGGTCGCGGTCCCTAGGATAGCTGTCCCTTGTGGGAGATCGAGTTAGACAGAAGTTGTAGTCGTACAGGCCGAGGTCAAACAGGTGGAGATCAGATTGGTCGAGACAAGCCAAGGGTCAAAACGGGTAGAGGTCAGAGTAGTCGAGGAAAGCCAATGGTCAAATACGGGTGGAAGTCAGAATAGTCAAACAGGCCAAGGATCGGGAACCAGGAAACACAAAACAGGAGCGAGAAATCACCAAAACCCAGATAAGACTATACTCGGGCGACGGCGAACAGAACTGACGCATCTTTATAGGCAGAAGGCAGGAAGTGTGCCAGGATCCACCTACGTCAGACGTCAGTCGCAGTCGCCACTAACCAATGGTGTATTGGAATTGTGCGTTCGTCGCAACAATGCAGGAACGCAACCGCGCGTCCAGACGCTGACGCAATGACACGCCGAGACAGCGACGAAAATGGACGCCAACCGACCACGATCCGAATCAAAAAGTGAGTACCATGACAATAGTACAGCAATTCCAACGGGGCTAACCTGGGGCCAAGACCTGGGAGTTCATCCCTCCTTTAGACTTTACATTGGACTGGAATTATTCACCATAGACCATGCTGAGGTATAGAGGAACCACAATCCAGTTCCCATGTGGCATACAGGAAGCTTCAAGACCACTATCACAAACTACACCCCTATTGTCTTTAATTGAATAACACTTCGGATACATAGAGATTTTATTTTCAATAAAATGCCCTGGATTTCAAATGTACATTTATAATCAGTGGTTAGAAATGTGAAAACCTCATCGATCCCTGAGTGAATGGGGTTAGAAATAGATGTGAAAAGTCCCCTCTTGGCTTCTGAACTTACAATCTACTCATTAGCTGCCTATAATACCTCACACAGCACAGGAAGATCTTCAGAGTACACTGTACATAGGAATCTATTAAATGCAGTCTAATGGCTGCAAACTTCAGGTCAAAGGACAAGAAATATATCATAGAAAAGATTTCTGAAGAGACAAATAGATAATTACTTTGATTAGTCACTGGCATAAAATACATTTTTCATTCCAGAAGTGGTAGTGACCTGAATATGTTTATTCTCTTTTTATGGTTTTTCAAGATTTGTTAGCATTATAATTGGTATTTTAATGATTTGCCTGCACACACTCTATGACTGCAGACTGCTGGGTAAATAGCCCCCATAGTGTGTGGGTTTCCTCCCAGATTTCTCTTTAACACCTGACATGTTGTGACACGTTATCTCATGCTCTTTTAAAATAAATGACAAGCTTATGTTCAGTAAATATATTTTAGTACAGTTGATTAAGAGTAATTGAAATGACTCATTTGGACTAATGACAGAAGCCATCCAAATAATACAGATAAATGTGTGTATTCCATTATTACAATGCAGATAAAAGGCAAAATAGGAATAAGGTGTGGGAGTTGGATCTCCAGCCAACATGTGACATTATAAAATAAACAAATCATTTTGCAAGGCTTAGACTTCAGTACATCTTTATCTCTCTCTTATTGACTAAAGTCTTAAGTACCTGTGCACACGCATGTGAAGTAATGAGGAGAGCTCTGTAAATCTACGACTATCGTAGCCACCTGAAATAGACATGTATTCACTACATCACACTGTTTGCTCAGTAACCAAACATGGGGAAGTGGTGATCAAATTTGAATTGATTCTATACGCAGTGGGTGTTTAGTCAGTAATTCCCTAGGACAGGGGTCGGCAAAGTGCGGCTTGTGAGCCATATGCGACTCTTTAGCCGCTTTGTTGTGGCTTGGAGCGCACCTCTGAAGCCCTGCCCATGACCTTCAATGGCTCTTCTGATTGGCCGTTGGCAGGTCATGTGGTTGGGGGAGTGCACTCCTCCCCCTTTGTGGCTCACAAAATAGTTATCGCCGCTGGAGGAGGAAGCGAAATGGCTCCCACCCCATGGAAGTTTGAAAACCCCTGCCGTAGGAGTTTGATATGCTCTATTAACCTCTCTTTGGAAGGATGACCCCCACACACACACAACAACTAATGGTAGAAGTCTCTTTCGATTCAATGGTTGGAGAAAAACATTCTGTTTTATCAGTAAAATCTATGATAGTGCTAGTATTCCGTATACTGTATTGAAATAGTGAACTATATTGCATTTTGTTTTCAGCTATCTGAATTTCAATGCCAGTATTTAACCTGGTGCTAAAAATTGTAGCAATTTTAGGTATGCTACAATGCATAATCACAAAGTTTTTGCCAAGCTTCATTTTTCGATGCAGCACATACAGTATGTACGCTGCTAATAGCGCAGTAAAATTGTGACATTTGATATTACAGTAGCAATAATGGTTAGTGCTACATTTTGGATGCTGTGCCAATGTTTGTGCTAAAGCCTGTTATTGCATTACCCGAATGTGGCCCAGTGTTATATACTGTATACTTCTGTACTGGACAGTACCACATGAACTGGACATTTACCACTTAAAATCATAAAGGAGTTAGAACCTTTAATAACGGACGATACATAAAATCATAAAGGAGTACTAGACAGTAGGCATGGAATGGCAGCCCTGGCATGTAAACAGCTTCTTTACTATTTTATAGTGCACAATCATGCGGTGTTCTGACTTCATCCTGGCACACTGCACTATACAGTATACTGTATATATAAAGTTAGGATGGAGTGGTCATGTTAGTCCACATATATAAAAATGATTTAGTATTGCAATATTTGATGACACCTTTTTTATTGGACTAACAGTCAGTTCAGTTGGACGAGCTTTCGAGAGATCCATCCTCCATCAGGTTAGTCCGAATTGTTTCATATAGATGTGAATTCGCCAGCTAAAAGACAGTCGCAATAGGCTGCTGCTGTCGCGTCTTTATAATGAGAATATTGTTGCAGTCACTACTTTACAGTGGGGAAATTGTCGCGGATTTGCTATGGGAATCCACTGTTTGAGAATTTGACAGTCAAATTCACACCTTAGTGAATAATCCCCATTATATGTCTAAGTAACTGATTAAATATTTTTACAAATAGTAGCTTATAGAAAAAACAAATGAAGCATATTTATCAAAAAGTGCATTTTCCTACTAAAGCAAATCATGCCACACTATGAGACAATTTGCCTACGGTATATTGTAAAATGTTGTAATGATGCATATCCATTTAACAGAAAATTATTTCAACTTCATCTT
>WMED01019651.1:0-12370 GCA_019650415.1 Pipa parva | reverse complement strand
TCCTTGTACAGATAGTCGGATACTCCTGGTCATTAAAGGTTGAATACGCATCGGTTGCTTGGCAACAGGGATGCTGGCAGTGTGTACGTGTGGAGGGTATTTACCACTGACATTGCAAAGTTTGGTATATATAGGAAGTTATGACTACACTGGAAAGGGCGCCAGTAGCCAACAGCTTGGTTTTCCTGTACAGATAGTCGGAGATTGAATACACATCGGTTTCTTGGCAACTGGGATGCTATAATTTTGTATGTGCTGAAATTCATTTCAAGTTTTGAAATTCCCAATAAATCCGTGGCCAATTTTCCACCAATGCAGTTGTAAGTGTGTTATTTCTATAGTTATTTTCACCAGTAAAGGCAGGAAAGGTCTGCCCACTAGTTTGCCATGTGTTCAGAAGTTTCCCAGTAAAACTATGATGAATGAACCACACAATAGCAAATGTAATACAATTGTTTGTAGCACAGAGATAAAAAATAAAATAGAATTATTCAAGAACATGACTAACATTTAGTGGTTGTAACTATGGTAACATGCTACACCGGCGCAGACGGAATACGTGTTCGTACTAATGAAATAATTGTTTTTCGAAAACTGGATCAATACATTTTCAAACAAATCAATACGCTTAAAGTGCAAAATCTGCATAACATATAATTGCCTTCTTTTAGAGGCAGCGTATAGATTTGTGATTGTTGAGAACTAGTGAAATACATTTCCATACTCTATAGAATCCTCGGGGGAAAAAGATATCCTTTGTAGTCATTGACCTAACTCACTCTTGATAAACATACTTTCACAGCATGAAAAAAAGGATGAAATGGAATTTTTCGGAATTTGTTTATGACTTATGGTGTTTAACGAGCAGAGTCTTTAGCGTATGCAGCTTTGTTAGGCTAAACTTGGCCTGAATATTCCATTTTAGTTTAAGAGTTAAGGAATTTGAAATGAACAAAGTCTGTGAAATGGATTATTTTAAATTTCAAAAAAAACAAAATTGATGTGGCCAATTTAATTATCATTTCTTTCGGCGACTTCACTAATTAAAATGGCTGCTGGCCCATTAGGGAAATTTTTTACCAACTGTGTATCGTAAAGTGAATCCAAAATGACTGCATACTGTTGTGATAATGGCGCTATTATCGCTGTTTGATACATATTCCCTTTAAAGGATTTCTGGAAGACTTGCTGATTTTGTTGTGATTATTCTAAAGTCATCTTGACTAAATAATTAAATCCACTTATTTTTCTTTTCGCCATCGTTTTATATATTTTGCCCTTTTTATCAAGTCGATTGGAAAAACAAAATTCACTTTCATTCAACTTACTTTTCCCATTCACTTAATCGTACACGAGTGACTGAAACCAGCAGTACAGCCAGATACGTACGTACTGTATTTATGTATCAATGTCTTTATCAATTTCCTGCAGTGAGAGATTTCCATAAACTAGAGTGTATAGTGTTATGAATACTGAAAAAGTTTACAGTCTATATATAGATATAAGCAGCTACCATATTTACATCACAGTAGCTCGTTTATCGTCTGCATTTTTCATCACCTCATTCTCTGTGGAATCTTTTGATGCCTTTCAAAATCATACAATAATACATGTGATTCATTGTTCATTAATTTATTTCTCTTTGACGTTCTGACACAAATCAGTTTCAGCCTTCCTGCAGGCTTGAACAATACTGTGTATACTAGCATTGTAATGAACATCTATTTCACACTGCTAAATAACACTTCTCAGTTATTTTACTATAAAACAAACCAATGCAATTTTATATTTGTATTTGTTTTTTCTCTGTAGGGAGTCAAGCCTGCCTGTAATTCCTAAGCTTACAGAAAGAAGCCCCCAGGAACGACATTTATCCCAGCTGCTGTTTATTATTAAGTTGTGCAGTAGGAGGAAATGTAGACTTGGAAATCATGACCTGCTAGCAGGTTCTTCTGCAATATTAGATGCTTGTATCTAATCAATTTTAAAGAAGCCCTACAGGATCACTATTAAATCAGCAGCTCAAGCTCCAACAAGGATTTAGAAAGTGGTAGTCCTGAGGATGAAAGCAAATTCTTACCTTACTTATGGAATCAAAAGAGAGAGTCTAGAGAAGTCTATAAGAAAGACCTGATCCTATAGAAGAACCATCTGTTCAACAACTTGGCACTTGACTTTTAGGGGGTAATTCAGCAAAGTGCGAACTCACCTCGCAATCCTTCGATTCACCTCGGCAAAATTGTTATGCGCTCGCTTCTCTCCTACATGCGGACATCACCAAATGCTTTAAAGGTATTCCAGTTACAGCGAGGCGACTCGAGCGGTTGCAAGGTGAGGCGAATCTCGAGGATTCAACTCCATTACCTTTAAAGTGTTTGGTGATGTCCTCGTGTTGTAAAGAATCGAGCACATAACAATTTTGCCAAGGTGAATCGAAGGATCGCAAGGTGAGTTCGCACTTTGCTGAATTACCCCCTTAGTGATTTCGATAAAGCAATTCTTTGCTGTTTGTTCTCCTCCACTAAAACAAAAAGATTCCAGCAATGTTTATATAAATACAATGTACATTTTACTTCAACACTCCATTCTGTTGCTGGTCCAGTCACTGTTCCACAGTGCAAAGCATTATAATATGCTCAAAATCCACACAAATGGCTTATACAAATACAAAATAAAAACCAATAGTATAATATGGTTTTTCTGTGATAAAAAAGTAAACACACAGATACTTACACATCAATCAATATATGTGGAAAAGGGACTGGACCAGCAACCGAACGTTTAAGGCTTTTCACATTTTTTGGGAGCTGTTATCCTGGTTGACTAATCAGCAAAGTTACAACATCTGCTATTGTGGAAGAGAGAATGAGTCATAGTGTGGTTCAAGACATTTAATATTTTGGGTCTGGTGAAATTTCTCTCATTGGAGACTTTCAGTTGAAATTTCCTGACTTCTCAGTTCAGGGTTTTACTGGTCCACTGGAGGATCAGTGGCAGTGGGCCCAACTGGCCCAAAACAGGGTGGGCCCCAGGCCCTAGTCAGGCCCTTCTGGTGATGGGTCTATGAGTGAGTTATGTAATTAAATGATGAGTCACCATTGCTTCATTTTTTGGGATTATTTCTAAATTTTTTTGGACTTGCTGATAACACCACCTACTGCCTACTGGAAAGAGATATATCATTACTGGGTTTTCAGTTCAGTTCCACCCTCAACATCATCTGCATGGAGTTTGTAGGTATTTCAGTTTACTCCCACAATAAAAAGACATACTAGGTCAATTGAATTTTGACTAAATTGGCCCTAGTCTGTGTCTGTCTGTCTATTGTTGTGTGTGTGTGACTGTATAGATTGTAAGTTTCATAAGGACTAGGACAGAAGTGAATAGTTAATCTGTAAAGCACTGCAGAAGATATAAATGACAAGAATAATTCAGTTAGTTGCTCAGCTAGTGCAGTGTGTGTTGATATGTAAGCTCTTCTGGGTTATTCATTCAGGGATTTCAGGCTTTAGTTTCCATTCTATATCCTCCGGTTTAACTATATTTTATATAAACAGACTTATCACCAAGTGTGCACCATTCACAAAAAATATACTGTATATAGAGAGAAAGACAATCATAAAATTCCAGTGTTTCAAACCAAAACTATTTTTAATAAATAACTTCTCAGAAATGGGCGACCCTTGGTTAAGTGATAGTTAAGGAGTATGTTTCAGTTTGAAGAAGGTAGGTGAGAGGTTTGATTTATACATGGAAACATAATCGTTCATTTTCATTGTTCCCCATGACACACGGCACATTCAATTATTGATTGGGATGTATTTTGGGGTAAACATACTTACAACGTGTAATAAATACCAGAAAACTAAATGACTGGCCTATGACAAGATGTCATTCAAACCAAGATAAAAGCTCACCTGTTTCAAAATTCCCAGTAAAGCGCTGACTTTGACGGTATGTGTAATGTCAGCAGCTACATCATTTAATTAGGGCATAGAAAACATAAATAAACTGCATCTCAAGAGAGGTTAGCATCATAGCAAGGCATCAAACCTGCAAGGTCACTAGCGTCCTTCATTTAACTGAGAATATGTATGGTTGAACTAATAGGATGAATTTGGCCAGTTTAAATGGAAATAGATTAACCACATTTCTATAGAGACTGATTTGTTTTTATGTACTGAGATAAGGATATTTTTTTCCTCTTTTTCTTATTTTTTTGTACTTTGTATATAGTTAGAGGAGCCTGAGAAATCCACAAAAGGAAAATGTATGTCAATATAAGCCTCAAATGAAGGGTGATGGGCATTCTGGACCTCCTATACCCCAGCACAAGCCTCAGGTTCTACTTAAATTCATTGTTTCCATGGTAACAATCTTTCCATCATGAATCCAAAGACTCGGGTTGAACTGCGCACACGGTTATTTTCGAGGTATTTGAAGGCATTGAAAGGACGAGACCAGGGAAGAAGGAAATAGTGGATAATAAGAAAAAGACACAACAACCAAACACATAAAATATATTAAAACACATGAAATATATTGTAACAACATAATTCAAAAGAAGCAAATAAATATTTGTTGCTTTTTATTTGTCTTTGCAATTGATACGTGACTATTCCTAACTACAGTAATATGTCCTTCTATCTGAACTATCAATAGGCACATGCCTCTCCTGTCTTTAGGAAAATCCAGCACTGTGATGTGTTACACCGTGCATGCCACTACAGATCAACACAACCCTTAAATACTGTATATCAATATAGGCAAAGACAAGAGAGTATAGGTGATGAAGAGGCCTTAGGAGCCTTGAAAGCTTGCATTTACCATCTATTTCGTTAGCCAATAAAAGGTATCACCTATACTCTCTTGTCTTTGCTAAAATCTATGGCTAACACGGTGCACAACTCTACTATATCAATATAGGCTAACAGTACTTTCTCATAGGACTACTGTATTATTCTGGGTTATATTATCTCATCATGTTGGAATTACATAAAAATTAATCAATTTAATTACAAAGTGTTAAAGGAACACGATCACTAAACCTTTTTTTGTGTGTGTATTCTCTCTGTGGTAGATTACTGTCTATAATGATGCTCTAACATACCCAAACAGCATTCCTTTATCAAAAAGGAAGAAAAAATTGGAAACAATCCAGCCACTGGTCATCTTAAGAAACCCCTCCCCTTTTTTATATCAACCAAAATCATATTTAGATGTTTATAGAGAACCATTCATATTTCAGCTTAATAATATCCAGAACTCATGTCACTGACTTGCAAGAACTACTTGGGTACTAAATAGAACGTTCTGAATGTCAAGCCGTCCACAGTCACTTGACCTCAATCTGGTTAAACATTTATAGGGGCAAATCAAGAGAGAAAAATCCAAGCGTTCAGTGAAATCACATGATATTTAAAGGAGCTTTTAAAAAGTTATTCTATAATAACATGACACAAACTTATAAAGTCCATCTTGATGAACATTTCTTCTTATCCAAAGAATAGGAATGCCCCACCAGTGTCCCCCTTATTCTTTGACTCTCTGACCCTCTGCTGAAAGGGGTTCAGGTTGTGCACCTCTGTTATAAAAGGCTTAGGAAAACAAGCATTTAAAATCCCACCTGAAGAAACAGTTAGTCAGGCTTTGTTTCTTTTTTAGCATTTGCTGTGTATTGCTTTGTTACCCGTAGTTAACTTATCAGCGGAAGGTTGCTATAGGGATGGGATATTTATGATGCCATTCAAAGGCATTGTTGTAATCTCTACATCAAGCTTCATGTTCAAAGTTCTAAATGTACTAGGCAATTACCGTGAAACTGTCTAAGGCTAGGAGAAATAAAATAAGCTGTAGAGTATTATTAAGTGAATCTGACTGTATAAAAAAAAAGACATTAGGAAGGAGCAAACTCATAACAGGGTATGAATGTTCTCAGAAAAGTAAGGTCACCACAGTTATGTGCTTTGAAAATGGCAAGCATGTAATTATGTTGGAATAACAGTCCCACTAAGAAAACAAGTCGTTCTGTGTTATTAATAACTGGTATAATTTCTGATCGCAGCAGTCTTTGCACCTGAAACATAGGACTGGATGTAAATTCTTCCTTTTTATTCTTCTCATAAAAGTCTCCATAAATGGTTTTGAATTTATAAACTTTTTTTTAATCAACTATTACCTTAGCAGGAGGAAACAACAGTTAAAGCTGATGTACAGTAGCAATTTGCCTAGTAGTTTGCAGCTACGGTTGTTTTTCATATGGAGAGGAACAAACGCCCGACTAAGAAGAACACTGTTATCAACGTTTCATTTGTGAAGCTAAGACTTTTTAACTTGTAATATGTTACACTCAATTCGCACAAGCTTAAGCACATTGTGGTCGTTAGGTTCACGCAATATCAGTTACAGTGAGCGAAATATAATAAAATCAAAAATATCGATATCACGATATTGATCAAATGTTACCGATATCGTGATATCAATATTACCAATATCGAACGATTTTTTACTGATATTGACGATATCAGATGATTTTTCGATATTGCGATATCGGATGTTTTTCGATATCACAATATTTAAATTCAACCAAAACTTGTAATCTGTTTATTTCTATGGAAAATCCATAATATTGATGGGAAATTCGATATCGCAATATCGATATTACTGATATTGCGATATCGAATTTATCAATATCGGCAAAATTTCAACATCACAGTATAGGCAATATTGATATTGTGATATTGGAAAAATCATTTGATATTGCAATATTGGTAAATGCGATATTGCGATATCGATATTTTCAATTTTATTAAATTTCACCCATAGTATTAACCAACAGAGGTCACCAAATTTTTTCTCCTTATGCCCCTAGGACTTTAACTCACAGTCAGGACATGGTTTGCTGTGTGTAGAACATTCTCAGAAGGCTCCTCAATAACCTTGTCTCAGCATGAAATTTAGGCACTCACTTGAATGACCATTCTACTGGTGGTCCAGGAGGTGCATATTATGGGATGCTTATATGGTAAGATATGTTTTTCTGCAGTGTCTGTGCCAGGGAATATTTAACTTAACTGTCCCTCATATTGGAGCCTTAACCCATGGTGGGACCAGGCGCTAACCCTTTACTTCTCCTTGTTGGAGCTGTAATAAGATATGACTACCTAACTGGTAAGAGGAACTTTTGCTCTTGAAGAGCCCTTTAAGTTTCCATTATGTGCTAGTCGCCTAAAACTTCTTATTTGGGCAATAAGTATAGTAACCCATATTATCAACATTTGGGGCGAAATGTATTAAAATCGGTAAATTACCGAAATCGGAATTTTATCGATATCAATATTGTGATAGAGATATTTCAGCCGTTCTGCCATTGAAATCAATGGTTCAGCGAAATTAAATTTCGCAATATCGGTAAAATTCGGGTATCACGATATCGATGGTATCGGTATCGCGATATCGGTAAAAAAACATTCAATATACTGATATCGATGCCATCGCTTTTAATAAATTTCGCTCTTTAGTGTTAAATACAGTATTGGGTTTATTCATCCTTTACACAACACAACAGTAACACCCCATATTATGGGGTTAATTCATCAAAGATTGAAATTATTAGAGGAGTTATAAATAGAAATGGCTCCCCATTGAACTTGGGCATGAGCCCTGCAACTTTTGAGAGCCGAACATCATCCCCACCAAAGGCTAATCAGCTTCTGTATTTCTTTACAGATATGATCTGAATCACATTTGTCTGGGCTAGAGCTGGCATTTCAGAATGTAAGCTAATTACAATGTAATGCTATTCCGCTTCAATAAATTTCAGTGAAATATGTTCAACTGCATAACATAGCTCACTTTTTTTTAAAATGTATTTAATTTAATTATAATTGCAGGTCTTTTACCTGGTTTTGTTTGCTTTATTTAAAATACCTTTCTATTTCTCCCCACTCTCCTACTGAAATCTATTCAGGCATTTACACCAGCAATGCTCTCAATGTAATCAATGTCAAGCAGAACTTCCAAATTAAGGATCTTTGATCTTGCCTGGATCACATATCTGCCGCGTAAATACAGTGCCTTGGAATAGAATCTCGGCCATAAAGTAAGCCAAGGATGCTGTTTTGCAGTCAGGAATTATTTCCTGCAGAGAAAGTGTTAAAGGAACCAGTTGAGCTAATCACTATTTAATTATAAAAAAATCCTGCTTTTTTTTTTTTATTACATATTATCCCCTGTACACAACATTTAAAAAGCTATGAAGCCATTAAAAGAAAGCTACGAAGGATCTTTAGCTACTAAAACTGATTTGATGATAGTATAATGTCAGACCATGACTTTAATGTGGCAAGTCTTTGTGGAAATCCAGAGACAGTTATC
This sequence comes from Pipa parva, assembly GCA_019650415.1. Classification (NCBI taxonomy): domain Eukaryota; kingdom Metazoa; phylum Chordata; class Amphibia; order Anura; family Pipidae; genus Pipa; species Pipa parva. The sequence goes on along the minus strand of WMED01019651.1, from coordinate 3,994 downwards.
ACTGTTGACTTCCTACGTAACATGATTCAAAGGTTTTGAAAAATATCAATAAAAGGCCATCTGCATTTTTAGTCTACACAAAGCACAGTAGGAAGTGGATTCATCCGAATGAACTGCATAAAACAACCATAAAACAAGCTCCCATATTCCAGAGAAGTTATGGATTTGCACCTGAACACTAGCAGATGGAAGAAATAACATCAAATTACTTCTATTAACTGGCTTTTTACAGTTTTGAATGAGTAACTTTTTTTTTAAATTTTTCTTGTTGTCTTCACAACATCTCAACTCCTAATGATGTGTTTGTTTTTTAACTCAGTCTCAGAGCTAAATCACAAATCTTCTTCCCATCTTCCCGTGTATTATTTCTGCTCTGTGGTACACCAGAGATTTACTACACCATCTGCGTCTTGCCAACTGTAGGAGCTTTGCTCGCCAAGTTTATTTCATTTCTTGTTACAGCTTAGCAGTTTCCTTGGCAAGTCTTAGACAGCTATAAAGTACACTCGTTCCTGGAAAGAGTTTCTTTTAATAAATAATACATATTTTAGAGCTGGTTTAGTTAAAAACTCATTGTTGAAGGATGTGCCTAAGTGCCTGTGGATCTATTTTGTTTGTATCTTCCCATTTTCTTTCTGTTGGGTTCCTAGAAAACTAAACCATTATGATATTCTACTAAGCAAAGTGTGGTCTTTAGCTAAACTTACCACTATAATTAGTTACAAGTATCAACAAAGATCCCCTCTGCTGGGCGAGGAAGCTGGGAGATATAGTTAACTTCAACTGCATTATAAAACCAGAGAAATATAATGTTCACAGTAGGCTAGGTTCACACTAGCGTATTATGTGCGGTGCATAATATGCTAGCGTGAAAAAAATAATATGGCTCAATGCAAGCCGATAGTACTCACCTAGTTCCTGGACACACTAGCATTTGATGCGCATATGCTGAGTCCAGAATGCTAGGTGTCGCATCTTGGCCAGCGTATGATACATGAAGACCAAAATACGACCACATAGGAAGTGATGTGAATGCCGAGGGAGCATTCACACTGTCGCTGGTAAGTGCAAAGGAAAAATATGCTCAGTGTATTTTTCTTTTTTTCCACACTAGCATATTATGCAATGCAAGATTTCTCTAGTCCAGAATCGAAGGTAGCAGCCATAACCAAGTTTTGTTCAACTCAAAAACCCAGAGTTTGGGTGAAATTTATTAAACTCAGTTTCACTTTTCCAAGTTTATCCTGAGAACATCTTGGCTGTTCGTGCGGTAAAAATCCCTCGATATTTTTGATCAATATTTACCGACTGAAACTTTTCGATCGAGTTTTTCGATTACGTTTTTCAATGGAAAGGTGGCCATATTTTACTGTAGTATGGCTACCTTCTTATCAAAAAATTAAATAGAAAAGTTTTGGTTGGTAAAAAGCGATAAAAAATATCGAGCGATTTTTATCGCACAAACAGCCGATATCTTCTCGAGATAAACTCGGAAAAGTGAAATTGGGCTTTTCCAAGTTTAATAAATTTCGCCTAATTTAGTCTGAATATAAAAAATAAAAGATAGGGAGAGCTCCTAGGAACAAAAATACATTATTTTAGCATTTCACTAGATTGATATAACATATAACCCAATAATTATAATATAATATGTATCTCAGTGCAGTAATCCACATTGTGCCATGCAAATGAAATGTGATGTGTCCTCACTTAACCCACCAACATCTGCCTAGAATATATTTGTCTCGAAGGTTTCTGCTGTTCTGCTGATGAATGTTGAGGGCTACATCTTGTATCAGATTTTGTACCATCAGAGAATCAATCAGATAAGCCAACCATACTGTTTGCTATTATAGGTTAAAGGCTGTTGGTGAGTATCTGTTCTTTTAACTACTTTGCCATGGTTTGTTTCTGCTATTAAAAAATTACACTGTTTAAATGTTCTGTTTTGTAGCTTTGATCACTCATGGTGTAATATTGCATAATTTGATGAGAGTGAGATCATCAAGACCTGTTAAGGAATTAATTTTCATATGCGCCGTAATGTAAGGATTGTGCACATTGTGGATAATGAGTTATGTTTGTTAAGTGTGTTGAAAAAATGCATTACTGATTGTACAAATTCATTTTTTTTTTTAACTTTTCGATTGTAATGTAGTAGAGTATTTTCCAGGAGAGTTAATATTTTTTTCTTCCATGTGCAAGTGAAGATGTACTGTCTATAAAATAGAAATAATAAAATGAATAAATATTTTTATGGAAAAATATAGAAATCCCGGGATTTCAGAACCATTGCTACATCACAAGTTGAGTGACATACCTGATCCTCAATGCTAATCCAGGCAAAGCACCAACATTACACTGTAATTGTTGAACCTCTACAAATTTCAAAGGAACTCCAACATAACAATAAATCAGGGAGTTGGGTTACTGTGGTTCTGAACATCTTTGAGGGTAAATACTAGAATTAGGAGAAATAGGAGAACATTCAGATGGTATCCATGAGCCAGATCTTAACCATGAATCATCTCACGCATACAAGTAAAATGACAAGAAAATGTTCTGATATGCAAGACATACCCTCTCTGATTTATTTGATCTAGCTAGCCTAGCAACCTCTCATCTTCAGACTAAATGCTTCTCCTTTGATAATGAGATGATGGTGAGAGGATCACCCTTCCCACACAGATTTTGTTCATGCCCAGGCACCAAACCAGGGTCCAGTCAACAAAATGATCGATTATTTTTATTTTCATTAGTAAGTGTCTGGACTAAACAAATGATCGGATTCAATAACTGTAATGGAAGAGTTTTTGTAAAACAAACAAAAAGATCAGAAACAATGATTGTTTTTGGTTTGGTTAAAAAGAAACAATAGTTTTTGAATAACCAATTAGAGTATCACAATTACATGAATTAGTTTGTGTGTGTGTGAGACTAGCTCAAAAATAATGTGAGATTTTAAAGTACCGCACAGAACACCACCTCAAAACAGATCTGTTTGAGACTGATTCTTCTCAGTAGGGAGCAAGTCGTTCTTAACCAGTGCCTGCCACAGTAGTGGATTTCACTAATGCGCTCATCAAAGTCACTGATACTAATGAGGCTAATTTGCATACATTTCCCAGGAAGCATTGCTATAAATCTCTAAACCAACTCAGATTCTGTGACATTTGCAGACAATAAGGAAGTAATTACTTTTTTATTTTAATTCACTTAATCCCACATGGTAGACTGTCAGAATTTTTAGTAATTTAGAGGATGATGGGCTTTTTCTGAGGATACACACAGACACTTAACCTGTGTAGTATGTTTTTGGATTGTGGGAGGAAATCCAGGCAAGTAAGGTGAGAACATACAAAGCCTATGCAGATGAGGTCCAGGGTGGAATCGAACCCAGAACTCACACTGCAAGGCAGCAGTGCTAACCACTGACACACCACACTGTAAATTAAATGCTTTGAACCCAGTCATTTCAGCATGTGAATGACTATGTATTTTCCCAAGGACAGTATAATTCCCTCAAATCCTGTAATTCCTGTCATTCCAGTGTGGTAGTAAGCTCACTTTGTACATGTTTACGAGGCCTAAAGGCAATACAAAGTACTTGCACTGCATGTGAAATACATTTGCTGGAATTAATCTCTGGTGCTTTTGGGGGCATTGGATCACTGTTAAATTAAATGCTTCCTGAACCATCAACCTTGAAGGAACAGTCCATCCTCCAACAGCTATTTTCCTGTCTGTCACTGTTTTAATAAATGCTTTTGCAATATGTTTATAATGACTTATTTTCATCTCTTTTAGTTTATAAGAGTTCTATTTTAGTTTATAAGAGTTCTATTTTAGAAATTCCTTTTCTCTTTCACTTACTTCCTCTTTGACAGTTCAGTTTGGAATCTTAAGCCAGAAATTTGACTAAAATGACTGAGTAACCAATTAGAGCTTCTACCCACCTGCTTATTTCTTATTGTTTTTTTCAGAATTCTCAAGA
>WMED01019650.1:0-12370 GCA_019650415.1 Pipa parva | reverse complement strand
AGGCATATTGAACATGTGATGGTTTATAAGACTCTTGGAGTGCCATTTTAACTAAGGGAATGGGAGATATGCCTTATTGACAGGTGCTAAATATGACATATGCTAGTCATATGGAGGCTGTTAACCAATAGGAGATGTTGTGTCTCGGTCTGCAGCCTAAGTAATGATTACATCCAATGAGAGGAATGGTGACATGCGGGAAGTGGATTAATGGGAATTGAACCGGAAGTACTCGACTATATGCTATTTAAGTGAGTAAATTGTTATATCTGTATGCCATGACTAAGTGCGAACGCACAAAACGCGTAGGCAGTTGTTTTTAATTGTTTTTATGTTACCCATGTGGTAAGAATAAACTTTTTTGACTGATTTAAATGGCGTGGGCTATTGCTAAGGAATGCTTTTCACTGTGATTGGGTTTAGAGCTGGGGGTTATACCTAATTACTTCCATAGGGAAATAATTGGGTTCTAAATTGTAGCTGCACTGTTGCTGGCTATGGTTTAAATAGTCATAATCGTTATCGGCAATAATCGTCATAGGCTAACGATTATCCATTCGATGATTTCAAAAATCGATAATCAGTCCAATGACGATTATTGCCATCATCGATCAACACTATTCTAGACTACAGCCCCATTGAAAGTAATGGATAATGCCACCCAGAGAGTGGCGATATATTAAGCAACAGAAATAGCCAAAAAAAAACAAACACTTATCTTAGTAAATAATGTAGAACAGCATTAAATCAGGTGATATCGATACACAGAGATATCCACTGCGATAATGCCTTCCAGTGCTTTGATAAATAGGTGATACTATCAATATTGCTAAATCCAGAACTAACCAAATTAATTTTTATAGGGATAAGCAATTCAACTTTAGTAAATGTGCCCCATGTTGAGTGTATTATGAAAATTTCAATGAAATTTAATTGAAAACTGTTTACTACTTCAGAACTGGAATGAACTGATGTTTAAGAGAGGTTTGTAGCACAAATGGCAAAATTACAAAATTTTCTGCTTCTCATACTTTTCTTTAGGTGTGGAAGAAGGATGGAAGGAGGCTATTTACAAAGCCTATCAGGGAATGCAGTCGTGACCAGATCTTAATCCTTAGAGTGCTAGGCTATCTATGCAGCTATATTTATACTTTGTATAAATGACATTTAATAACAGGGGTATTTAGTTATTATTATTATAGGATGCATTCCTTTTTCCTACTTAAAAGGACACTAAAGTCTAAAAAAAATCTAACATAGTGTACCTTTAATAAATAATGAAGCACAAGCCAATTCTCGTTTTTTTTTTTGTATATAAGATACCTGCACAATCAGTGATCTGGTGTGGGAAACTTCCTCTTCCTTGATCACTCCAAAGGCAGTGGGATTCATTCATACATTTTCAGTGACAGGCATTCTGACACCTGCATTGTGATTCATTCTCAAATCATCTTCAAAACCATTTCATCAGATTAGTTCTATTATAATATTATATATTAGAATATCATAAAATAAAGGATGTCCCTTTTAAGTTAAGAGTATTTTGCATATTTGAAAAATGATAATAAAAAATGTTTTTCTTGTTTGCTGCTGTTGTAAGCCCTTTACCACTTATGAGAGTGAAAGTACTGGCAGAGTGTAGTGATTATAGGCAGTGTGAAGCTGATAAGCTGTAGCTTCCTGCCAGCACTTCTGCAGTGATGTCACAGGTCAGGATTAGCATGCTTAATGCATTAAAAATGGCTGCTGTCAGTGTGCAGAGTGTGAGGAGCTCTACTTACCTGCGTTCTCCTCATCTGCAGTGGTTGCATCACAGTGCTGAGAGTGCTGCTCTTCTGGCCTCTTCTCCTTGGCAGCAGTTGCATTGCAGGCTTGTGCACGAGATGCGGTCACACGCTTTTGACGTGGCTTATTGCGGTCACATACCAAGCTCCACTACTATTTAAAAGGGCCTCCCTGGAGTGTCTGTACCCAATTATAAAACCACACTCTAGGTGCTTTTCTGTTTGTTCCTTTTCCTGCTGTGTCTTTGCCTGTTTCTGGATTACTCTTCTGCCTGCCACCTGCCCTTACCTTTTGCTATGGATAACAACTACCCTGCATGCCCCCTGTCCTGACCTTTTGCTATGGATAACCACTACCCTGACAGTTGCCTGCTCCAAATTCTATGCTCTGTACCCAGACTCCAACTTTTGCTTTCTTTTCCGCCAGTGGACAATTACCCTAGTGGTCATGACCTGGGAGCTCCCTGCAGCTAAGCCCACACCTCCTTGTGGGGGTCAATGGTGAAGACAATGGAGTTCTTTAGACTCCATACCCTAAGAATAGCTTGTGCTAAGTTCCTCTGTAAGCAAACTGCAACCTCCTACTCCACCCAACACTCTGAAAACAACACCTTACACACAGCTGTGCAAGCTTCAGTGGGACAGCACAGAGACTACTGAGTGAATTTGGATTTTTTAATGCATTTAGGAGGAAGATAGGTGTACTAGTTATATGTTTTTGTGAGTGGGTACCTTTAGTTCTCCTTTAAGAGTCTGCATCCTTATTTTTTTTTTTGCTGAATGTGGCATATGCAATTGGTATTTGTTTATTAAATCAAATGGGTGGACAAATTTTGAGTTTTGTTCAACTATTTCCAGTTAATGGGACACATTATGATGTGTCTTTATTTTTAGAAAGTAATTCACCCAAAGTAATATTCCATTTCATCTCTTGTCAAGTGTGAGTTTGGGATGTGGATATTAAATATAGAAATAAAGAAAAGAACGTGGTTAGAGTGCGTTAAAGTCTAAGAGGGAGCGGGATCTGGATTTGGCTAAGACTTTTTTTCTGATGGAGATGGGTGAGGAAATCTGCATAAATTAAATGCTGCTGTGCACAAATGCTGCTAGAGAAAGAAGAGCAATTGGAGAGCTAGGACACTTCTCTTTTTTCTTTTTTTAAGTGATCTTTAGAGTAGCTTATGTCACCAATACCAAATAAGTTACATTTGCATTTTGTCAATGGAGGTCATCCTTTTTATAGAGATCTTTGTATTTCTGAAGAAACATGTTTTAAAACATTCTCAAAGATAAATTCAGGTGCCTTTTACTTCCTTTCACATGCAGCTACCAAACTTTAGAAAATAACACTATAGTTTCATATTTAGAAAGATGTATCAGATGCATCTGACAGAAGAAGCTGAAGTTTAGACAGATATAGCAGCAAGGTTAACAGCAGGATTAAGAAAGACTGTGAAACAAGATTCAAATCAAGCTTAGATTGACAAGATGCTTTCTGGATAAACTAGAACCAAACCTAAACTTATAACAGGCAATAACAGACTGATCTGTCACAGCTTAAATAAGACAAACCCTCATGTCTGACATTAGAGCAGAATCATTATAACTTCTAGAGGCAAGGCTAGCTGAGTTACTGGAGGCATTTGAGCCATTAGGGTGAAGGATGCTGAAACTGGATTTACTGAAGCTGCTAGGGCCAGTAGGGCTGAAGCATGTTACTGAAGCTACATGGGGCAGAAGCACTGGATTATGCACTAAGACTATCATCAATAAATCTGTCATTTTAAATCTCTTTCATCTCCACTGCATTATTCAAAGCCTACACATGTTAAACTATAAAGTATGATTCCCACTTGATTTCTGAGGCTACCAATTGTTAGTTGTAACCAATAAATTGTGGCACCACTTGCAGCACTTCCACATACTCTATCTAAATTTAAGTAGCTTAAAAGACATCCACAGGTTCTGATCTGAAAGAAGATTCAGAGGTTTTATTTTCTATTGTATAAAGAAGGAAAATTGAGAATGAGAAGGGGTAGGAGGGTTGGCTGCAGAAAGTCTCATAATTCTACTAATGAAGTACATCAGATAAACCTTATATTGCATGGGAGTAGAAGAAATAAATAGTAGAAGAAGTGGAGGAAAGTATTATATGTGTTAAACAAGTCCACAACTCAGTGTGCTAAATGATAATTTATTTAGTTAGAATATGTCTGAGAATAAGATATTGCATGTAAGAAAACCGATTTTGGATGGCCATGGCACAGAAAAAAATAACATTGAAAACTAGAGATACATATACACATGATGTTTTTAAACATTTATGTGGCCAGGTGACAACAGCTAATGGCCTTTTAATTTATATTTTAAAAAAATACAAATTATTCTATCACAGTTGAATAGGCGCTGGAGCCCAGCAGAAGGGTGGTTATCTTTGGTTGAAATTTTACTTGTAGTTGACCATTAAATATTATACCAAGTTTTTTGCCATGTTGTCCTTTATTTTATCTGTAGAATGGAAAAACTGACATTTACATTAATAATGTTCTTTGTTCCCAAAGCAATCCTATCTACTTCTGAATTTTCAAACAAGATTTCATATCAGAGCTTTCTCACTTTGCCATCCTGGCTCTCTGGTGGCCCATGCCACCGAATTATCCGAAGAAATATTTCCATGCATTCGTACAGCACTTTATCTTATTACATATATACATTTATACAACCTTTGATGAACATAATCTTACACATGATTTCAAAATGAAATGGCTAAATTATTACAGCTGGAAATTTCTAGAGGTTACTGTATTACATACTGTACGTTTACTATACATAAAGAAGGTGTAGAGTAAGTCAGTTTTTTATTTCTCTATTTGTTGCCCAAAACAATAAATTATTTATGAAAGGTGTTCAGTTTATATTAAAACATAATTATTCTATATTCATATGCAACTCTAACCTTGTGGTACTACTCAGAAAAATTAAATTTGGAAGAACAATTTGCCTTTATTGCATTATTTTATTTGATATTTGAAATCTAGATATTTTTACTCATAATCTTTTGTCATCTGGAAATGAGATACATACACCATCACTTCATTTATAAACTAAATGAACCATTATGATTTTAATTTGAACTTTACTTCTGCAGTCAGTGATTAATGAGGTGTAACATTATCTTCAGAAGGAAAAGAGAATATTGTAAATTCATTGCACCAAAATTATGGATTAGAGTGGTTCCATAGATGCCAAGATTGTGAATCATAAATTAATTTATGAAATATCAAAAATCCTCCTAATTCACATGCAAAAGATGAAGAGAAGTTACAGGAACCCAGTAGATTATAAGATTATGATAATAAAAACAACATGTACTTTGTTTAGGTATAAAATACATAAACTAAACTGCATAATAGAAAAACAGAACAGCTGCAGCAAATTCATCAGAATCATTTATAAAGATATTGGAAAAAACCTCATAGGTTCTTCCACTTAACCTCTGAGGAGTAATGGGATTTTTCTACTCAATGCCTTCAGGACTTACTTACCATCTTGTCCGTATATATTTATTCCTCTATTTTGTATACCTGGTCTGTTATATTTGCCAGACAAAAAAAAGTGGGTAAATTATTGGCTATTTTGAATGTAGCTGCAGATAATAATTCGACTACATTGAACACGATAAGCTATGGGAATGTCTGAATCAAATGGGAATCCCACAGTATCTGGAAGAACTGATAAGATCGCTGTATGTTAATCAAGAAGCCACATTCTGACAGTATTTGGCAACACAGACTGGTTTAAGATCCAGAAAGGCATTCGACAAGACTGCAGTCTAACACTAGCCCTGTTCAAACTGTATGCTGAAATGATCATGAGACGATGAAATCTGGATGTATCAGAGTGAAATTCGGTGGTAGAAACATAAATAAACTTTGATATGCCAACAATACTACTTTGCTTGTGGAAATTGAAAAGGACCTGGAATATTTGGTTCAAAGAGTCAAAGAAGAAAGTGAGTGCATGGGCCTGTACCTCAACATCAAGAAAACAAAGGTAATGATGGCAGAAGGCAATGGTACGGTCCACTTTACAATCAACAGTGAAAAAATTGAATCTGTAAAGGATTTCCTCTTCCTTGGATCCAAGATTGACTGCAGAGGAAAATCAGTGGCAGAAATCAGAAGAAGAATGACACTTCACTACAGTGCAATGCAAGGAATGGCAAATATATGGAAGAGAAAAGTTTAGGGAATGATTGAATGAAGCATTGGTGGTGTATAATAGCTTCCACCTGTGATGAAAAAAAATGGATAGCTAGGTCGTTAAAAGGCCAAGACTTCTGTTCCTTCATTTAAAATCACAAGAAATCTTTTTCATGAACAAATAACAGTCATAGGTGTTTCACAATTTATTATCCCTTATTTATAGACTGAATTATAATAGTTTAGCATTCAAATGAGGGATCTCCGTCACGCCAATGTAAAATTAATAAATTTTATTTCATGATCAAGTTAAAAACAGGTACAAAAGTTTCAAAGAATGGTGATAACCATTATATATCACCATTCTTTTAAAATTTTGTACCTGTTTTTAACTTGATCATGAAATAAAATGTATTAATTTTACATTGGAGTGACGGAGATCCTTCATTTGAATGCTACGCTAATTGGATTGGATTGGAGTTCCTCCCTACTCCTGAGCACCCTGATTATCCACTTATACCTTTTGAGAGACACTTTATCCTTTTACATGGATTGAGCAGCCTAACTGGTATGTTTGAATTATAATAGTTCACCATAACCTGATACAGAATGATTTCAGACCCACTTACAACAAGATTACTTAAACATTGATTGAGAACTAAAGTCTTTAAGTCAAAGGTAATTCTTAACTGATGTGAGCAAGCACAGAAGCAGAATTCCGACCTAATACTGCATCTGTGTTAGTTTAGATCTGCAATTTTGAAGAGGAAGTAGATTGTGAAGAGAAGTTGTAAAAAATAAGATGGGCTTTACACTAAGTAGGTGAAAGTCCTGGAGAAAAGATTCCAATGGTAAGTATTTTAAAACCCCTCTTTTCAATCACCCCTAGACTTATCAGCCTTTAGTACTTCTTTAACCTTTCAGTGAAAGAAAAATATAAATAAAAAAAATACTTTTTGGGTAGCTCTTAAAATCCTTCATACATATACAGTACAAAGCAAATATAAGTGTAACAAAAAAGTAATCATTCAATTCATTGAATAATTTATCCTATTAAGTAGTGCTTTTTTTGTAAAAAAAATTTTTCCGGTACACATTAATTAATTTCTCATTATTCAGTACTACAGTCTGTACACTCATTTCAAATTAATTAAAAACAATTAAAATAGCCCACATGTGCTTAAATCCTCAAGAGAGGATAGGCACAAACCATTACAGGCACCACAAAAAGTATGACATGAAAATTTAAATAATGATCATAAAGAGAAGAATAAAAATATGGGCAGCTTGCAAATGAATGTAGTACAGGCAAAGAACAGGTAAAAAAAGTTTTTGCAGTAAAGATGAATGAATAAACCCACCAGAAGATCAAAGAGGCACAAATGGTTCAAAGTAAATACAGCACTGTTTGGGAAATGCCGAGAACAGCGCTAGATGGCAGTCAAGAAATAAATAAATAAATAAAGGAACCTGTTGATGTGGAATAAATGCACAATGCAAGCAGCCAGAATGAAGGATGTGGGCCCGTTACGGAGACCGTACGCGTTTTGACAAGAGAGTACAGCTTTGTCTAGTGGTGATGGGCTATGAGTACAGCCTCCTAAAATAGCATTTATTTCCGGTCATGTGGCAAGGAGGGTGTGACATCGCGGCAACATCACATCATCCAAATACAAACAAGTAATCTTTATTAATCCTCGGCCAAATATACAGTATGTAAATGTCCTTACAGCAGTCGTGAGAGCTTCTTCTCACGAGACTGACAGAAGAGACTGCCAGAGATTTTCCGGTATGCTGTACCGGTGCGTACCGTCACAAAAAAAGCCCTGCTATTAAGTAATCTGGTACCCAATAAAAAACAAAACAAAAAAACAAAACAATACATTTCCTTTGTGCACAGCTGATGGAGAGAATCACCACCACAAACTGGAAAAGTGACTCTTTCAATCCCCTGTTCACTAAGGAGCCAAATTCCTGATAATAGGTTTTAGATTGTTTACCTACATTAGTAGGATGACCATTTAACATCTACAAAACATGTTCACATACCCTATCTTTCAACATACATGACTACCTACTGTAACAAGCAATGCTTACATGTGCGCACTGCTTGTTACTTCTGTCAGCTGAATGCTGGAAGGTGATGCAGAGACTTAGTTCTCCCTAGCACTTCCTGATTGGATTGGCCAATCATAGCCACTGATGTCATGGATGATGTCAGTGGTAACAAATTCAAAAGGCTGAGCACTGCCTTCAGCACTGCTCTATCATTAACTAACTAGCTAACTATCTAATTAAATGTACCAGTGGAAGGAAAGATCCTGTTTCAGGTGTTGTTCAGTTACCTGTTTGCAGTGTCTCTGTAGGTCTCTACAGCTTGCACCTACAGCTTCTGTCAAGTTCAGCACCAGCCAGTTTGCAGCGTCTGACCCTTTCCTTGTTCCTGAGCTGTGTCTGTGCCGTGGCTGCCCTGTTTCTAAGCTGCTACTAATGGGTGCTGTGTGTTACAGTTCAGCATGTGCCCAGGATTGCTGTAAGTGATTGATTTGTTATGTTGCACTATTTTTCTCACTGCGTTATAGTTCTGCTGTTCCAAGTATCCATCTAAGTTCCACGTGATTCTATCCAGCTGCCACCAGTGGGGGGTTACTCTTATGGCCGAGACCTGGGAGGTGCCTGCTGCAAAGGCCATACCATCTTGCAGGGTATCAGGGTATAGACCTGGCCCTGCTTATACTCCGCGTTTCAGTGCAAACCTGTGCCATCTCCTGCTGTGGTATTGAGGATCCACCCTTACCCTTATATTCATTAGGTTCACATTAGTACACCTTAGTGCTTCCAGAGGTGTACCTCCATGTTCCTGTGTTTTACCCGCACTTTTCCCTGGTACACCTTAGTGCCTCCAGCGGTGTACATGTTTTAGTTCCAGTTTCTAGTACGCCTTAGCACTTCCAGAGGCATATCAGGCTCTGGGTGTGCTATAATACCTCTAGTGACAACCCAGTTCTCTGTGGTATCCCTTCCTTATATTACAGAATTTTCGAGCCTCTGTTCCCAAAGGTCCTCACATTACACCTACATACTGTACTGTATTTTACAAAAACAACATATAGAAGGGCAACAACAACAAAGGGTGTAATAATAACTACTAAATACTAACATTCGTTTTTATACATTATATTTCTGAAACCTGTGGAACATTTGGAGGATTTTTGATATATGGTAAACAATGCTAGGTTCACATTTCCATTTGACAATATAGAATGGTTTGCAGCAGTCTGTTTAATGTGGAGGAGATAGTATATCCATAATATAACATGTGGTTTGAGCTTAGTATTATCAGGCTTAAAACCATGTTCATTAGCAAGAAAGAGATCCCTTTAACTAATAGATGTCTTATGTCTAATATCATTAGTCATGTCAGAAGGATCCAAAACACTGTTATTGGTTTTTGAGTATGATAATGTCTTAGTAGTGAATTAGTTCAGGGTGGATTATATGGCTTTAGTACTACATGGGAAACAGGTTATCTAATAAATATTTCATCTTTTATAGAGAATAAACTTCTGCTGCATAGGATCACAAAGGTTGGTCATTCCATGTCCTACATTCGGGATGAAGCAAACATTCTGAAACAGTTGGGGGAACCAGATCTGCACCACTGATTTCCAATACACATGAACACACAGTTATACTGAGAAAGTACACAGATTGCACTGCCACTACTTGGAATTTACAACACAATCAGTTGTATACTTTAAGCCAAAACAAGTCTTCTTATCAAAACAAAAAAATGAAACAAAATTTAGTTTAGACCAGGTTTAGAATTAAAGAACACATAAATGCTCTCTTTCTTCTGGTATCTTCTTTGGTTATCTTCCTCAGTACTCATTCCATAAAAGCATCAAGTGCACTGAAGAACTTCCAGTATCAATCTCCTACATCATCAGAATTTGCCATTCACTCCTCTTTAAGTTAACTAACTGAATCCTAAACAGATCCCAACAGAAATCAGCAAAAGGATTATTTAGAAAAATACATCAACCACAACATTTAGCTGAAACCAGCTGTTTCAGATCATGTAGGGACAGAAAATGTATAATGAATATACTTGACCCTTACAATATATACATGTATGTATTAGTTAATATAAGTACAAAAATCAATGTATTTGTTAGCATTCTGCAGTTATCTACATATCAGGAAACAGAGAACTAATTTTACAAACTTTTCATAGCAATTTTTCTAAATTTCCTCACGATTATTTAGCACCTTGAAAAAATATGCCTAAGCAATACAAATCTCTCATACTACACAGATCATATCCTTGGGTATGCCATGCATCATTAAAAAAATCTCTCAAAAATTCACTTGTCTAGAAACATTGAAGCTGAAATCTGCTGTATCTGAATGCTATAAATCACATAAATTAGATATTGTGTGAAAACAAAACAAGTTAATTCCATTGTATTCCCTTTGCTGTGGAGACCAGAAACATTCATGCCAAAAAAGAGCTAAGATAAATAATGAAGGTCTTTACTATCAAATATGTGTACACATTTACTGGATAAAAAGTTATTGTAATAACAATAAATAAAACCTTCAAGCAGTAAACAAAATATATCACTTTATTAAACATTCTAAAAACCCCTCTTTTATCAGGGATGTGTTGTTATGTCTTACAATGAGAGCTATGGTTGCTACTTGACATTCAGTCCAAAGATGATAGCTCAGAACAATACCATCTTGCAGTGTAAGAATTTGCTAGGTGAATTCCAGTGGATTTCCTGGAGAAGGCTAATCTCTGACTGGTCAAACTGCTGGTGGTAGAGTTGGATCATAACTTCCTAAATATTAGATTTAGCATCCTTTAAGGCAGTGGTCTACAACCTTTACTGAATTGGGGACCAGTTCCCCACCCAGCAAAGGTTTGATAGGCTGGGATGGTACGGGGAGGGGCAAGACATGTTGCTATCTGCATGATGGTTATGTACTTCCTGTGCATGCATCACCAGCAAGGTTGCCTGGAACCAAGGGGCCCCTGGGCTGGTAGTGGTCTCCAGACTGACAGTTGGGAACCCCTACTTTAGACATGCCCCTAAGACTCATAATTAAAAAATAAATGGTTAATGTTAATTTCCAACTCTAATTCCCAGAATCACTTTCTTTGTGAGTAGTTTTTTTACCCTCCTGTATAAAATTGTCTCAGTTTCATCTTATTGCCTGATGAAGCTTGCATTTATCATTTATTCTATTAGCCAATAAAAGGTATCACCTATGCTCTCTTGTCTTTCATTTTTACTCTCCCTAAGCGTAATAATATGTGACTTTATAGGCTACCTGACTTTTTTAGCTGCTTAAGAAGTGGCCCCTGCTCCCACTAGTGATTGTCAGTGTGAGTGGGTTTAATTCTAGGCCTTTTGGCTAAGATCTAATGTAGAGCTGGGCTTACCTAATTATTTCCACAGGGAAATAATTGGGTTTAAAATCATAACCAAGCTTTGCACTTTCGCTGGTTATGGTTTACAGGGATATGCAATAGGATGTACCTGAGTGCAGCAGACAGCTGTAACAACAGAATAATCTTTTCTCAGCAGCCTAGCCTAAGAAGTTTAAGACTGAGGCATGGTCTATTGCTAAAGAATGCTTTTCATTGTAAGTGGGTTTAGAGATGGGGGGTGGTTATACCTAATTACTTCCATAGGGAAATAATTGGGTTCTAAATTGTATCTGCATTATTGCTGGCTATGTTTTAAATAGTCATATTCATAATCAGCTAGGCTAACGTAATCAATGATTTCAAAAATCGATAATGGTCCGATGACGATTACCATCATCACTCAACACTAGTTAAGATTAATTAAGATGAAAATAATTAACACACTGGTTATTGTTATTATTTATTTTTTTTGTGGACAATCAGTGTTTCAGTTGAAAAGAAACCTTAGTTTAGTTAACTGTCCAGTTATCTGTGATTAGTAGCTTTCTAACATAGTAGCATAGTTTATAAGGCTGAAAAAAGACACAAGTAAAACCAGTTCAGCCTATTTTCCTGCAGTGTTGATCCAGAGGAAGGCAAAAAACCCATTAAGCAAGAGCCAATCATCCTCATATTTGGGAAAAAAATTCCTTCCCAGCTACGGTATGGCAATCAGAATAAATTCCCTATATCAAGATGCAACTTTCAGCTATCTATTACCCATAACTTGTAATGTTCTTACACTGAAGGAAAGCATCCAAACCAGTTCTGAACTCCTTAATGGATTTAACCATAACAACTTCTTCAGGTAGTGAGCTCCATAACCTCACTGTTCTTACCTTAAAAAAATACCCTTCTATGTTAATGCAGAAACTTTCTTTCCTCTAAACGTAGAGGATGCCCCC
>WMED01019648.1:0-12370 GCA_019650415.1 Pipa parva | reverse complement strand
ATATATTAAGTATAAGACCAGGTTATTAGTGATAGGAAGTAAAGCCAAATAAATTAGTAAGATAATCAGTAAGGTAGATCTTAAATTATAAGTTTAAATACATGTCAACGTCAAAGTTATAGTCAGTAGGTCCCAAATTAAATGTAGAAGCTCAGTCCAAATGAAATCAGCGTGAATCAGCTGGTAAAGCCCCAATGGAAGAATTTGGCGTGTCAGTACAGATCTGCTGAGAACAGGGACGGAGCTTGGGACAGTCCTCTCAGTGCCAGGGAGAAAATGCCGGACGCGTTTCGCCTGCTACAGTACAGGCTTCGTCATGCGGCTCAGGTGAGACTGTGTGCAGTTGTAACTAGTGGCGTGAAGCTGCTGTTTTCCCCGGAGTGCTGTTTGCGCTGTTTCCACTTTGCGCGATGACGTCAGAAGCATGTGTGTCATGCGTATAGACGTGTTGTTTAACTAGTGCGGCCGGAGAATCAGTACTTCAGAGGATGTGTTACAACGTAGTTCCCTTGTGTATCTTAATTTGGTTAGTACCTCCCCTAAACATGCTAATATAGAACGAGGGTAGGATGTTAGTGGACCACGGCAGCCTTGTAACAAATGTCAGCTGGCTGACAGGGAATCATGCTACATATGAGCTCAAATGCCTCCTCTGCCTTAGACACGGCTCTGCCATCCCGAGTGACTGCACCTTAGACACGGCTCTGCCATCCCGAGTGACTGCATCTTAGACACGCCTACCATCGGTCAGAAAAGTTTTTTTTTTCTGATTACCGTATTTACTCGTGTATAAGTCGAGTATATGATTTTACATGATTTTTTTAGCCTAAATTTCTCGACTTATACTCGAGTATATACGGTAAATGATGTTTAAAAAAAAACACAACAACAATGTGTACACTGTTGTTTGTTTTCAATTGAATTTGCAAAAAATGCTTTTGGGTACACACTGGCAGGATGGGGGAGGTGGGAGAAAAACAGGTTGTTAAATAAATCTTTAGAGAAAAATGTTATTTTATATATAAAATCCTTGCCAAACTGGGGTAATCCAAGGCTTTTATTGGCGCATTCTGTGGTACATTGGGTCTGTATTGGCAGACTGGGGTGGCTGGAGTAAACCTGGTTTTCTGGTGAGTCTTTAAAAAATTATTTTTCACATATATGTGTGTGAGAGAGAGAGAAATAGAGAGAGAGATATCCACATAATTGGGGCAAAATACCTCCCGTCAAATACAACACCCTCACAATATATACATATAAAATTACTGGCAAAAATGTGGAATTATATACTGTATATGATATATGCTACTCTGGTAACATCTAATTGTTGTTGTAATGCATTGGGTCTATAAAAATAATCTTTATAAAACACAGATTGAACTTCTTTATGATCTGAGGAGGATTACAGTAGATTCATCACTAGATATACTTTTAAGTGCTTCCTGTAAATTTCTGAATGATGTAATAGATTTTAAGAAATAGAAATATGTCTCAAATTAATCAGCATATCTATGAATGGTAGGATTAATAGTTTGAAGGTTAAATTTACTTTTAGCATTGAATAATGGGGATGATATTTTATTAGAACCAACAAATTAGGTGGTAGAGGAATAGATTTGTGCCAGCATATGATACTTCTGTTAAGGAAAGGTTTGTTTATAGTGATAATAACATACAAATCAAAGGGCAGATCTTATAGACAGATAATTTTTATAGTGTTTTCTGTAATACATAAATAAATATGTAGAAATTGTCCATGCAGCTGTTGAAAAAATGTTAAGGTTAAGTTTTTGACACAAAATTTCTCTTTGCTAACTCAAGATACTCAGAGAGCAGTAGTTCTACTTAGTTCCACAGTATTTGCAATATCATCTTCCAACATTCAGGAACATGCTTCCGAAAAATAATATGGAGAGAAGAGGGAGGTGTCTAGGTACCCCTAAAGGTGAGTGCACATTAGGACATACCTGGGACTATGTTTAAAATCTGTTATGATGTATGCTGCAGACTGCAATGGTTTGTATGCAGTCATGCCCCACTGAAACAAATGGATTTCACATTTATCCACTTTAAAAAGCCTTATCTGGCAACTATAGGCTTCCATAGCATTCCTTTAAAAAATCTAAACAATGAAATAAACAATTTAAAACTGTAAACCATTAGATTATCTAAGATTTAAAAGGTTGCTGAATCATACCCAAGAAAAAGAAGTAGGTATTGTTTATTATCTAACATAAGCCACTGGCACAAATGCTAAAAAAACACTTTTATAGAGAACATTAAATATCTTTATGGTGGTGAAAAGTATCACTTTAAAGTTAAATCCTACTGTATGATTTAAGACTAAAAGGGAAATGAATTGTGTTTCTTCTTAGTATGACTTGTAGATGCTTACCAATCCTTAACTAGCGAATCAATCACCAAAAAAAGCAGTTTACAGATATATATAGTAAACATTTTTCATCAGTATTTAGTTCTGTGTTATTCTGATTAGTTACCCAGGCCAAAATCCATGGAAAATGAAAAAGGGATATTTATTTTGTGCTTTGGATGACAGACACACTGGGGGATTCTTTTTCAAGACAAATAAAGCTTTGAAGAAGAATTAAAGTAATCAGTACTCAACTGGGGTGATTCAACTTGGGTGGGCTATTTACCAAAGCATACTTTGTCCCTGCTTCCTCCAGCTTCTTCCTATAGTGATCTTCTTTTTGCAGGTTCCCGCATTGTGATCCCCATAATTTCATCCTCCTTCTTAATTGTCGATATGAGGAAATGCAGAAGCAGGACTTAATGGTGCTTCACTGCTTGCTGGCATCAAAGATGCAGAAGAGGAGGCATGAGGCAGTGAGGGACAAAGGCAAGTCATGGTTTTCACAAGATGTTGGTCTTAAAGTGATAATGTATTACACTACGTTTCAGGCCAAGTGTCCTTTGTCAACACTTGTAGAGTACTACATGATCACTTTACCCAATAAAGGGTTGCAGCACTGCTTTTTGCTTTGCCTTTTATTTTTTATATATTAGTGTTAAGTTAGAGATCCACAGTTCTCATTTAAAGACACAAGCACAAACAACAAGACCAACATCTTGGGAAAACCATTGCTTTTGTCCCCTGCTGCCTATTGCTTCTTTCTATTTGATAACATGCCCTTGTGGCAAAGCCTACATTGGTAAAACAGATCACACTCTGGCACAGATTGATGCCCATAGGTCTGCTATTAGTGTCACCTACAGAGATGGATGTACCAAGAAGCCAGTAGCCAACCACTTCCTTGAATGCAGACATCATTTGTCCCAATTTAAGTATATGGCCATAGACTGTTTGCCCATCAACGACCATAGGGTGATTATACTAGAAGGTTATTACAATTGTAAAATTTGTAGATACATTGCTTACAAATATTGGCACCATTTGGGCTAAATGATTGCATGAATTGGTACTGTTTTCTTAAGCCTAGATAATTTCCATATCTTTTGTCTTTACCTACTATCATTATGGCCTTTATTGTATTATTTGGTTGTTCTGAGTGCATGATATATAATTAAATTACCATATAAATAATAAAAATATACATACCATATTTTACACTCCATAAGATGCACCTGAACATAAGACGCACCTAGGGTTTTAAGGAGGAAAATAAGAAAAAAAAATTTCTAAACCAAATTCCCTCCCTCCTTGCTTACATGCCCTCCTTCCCTCCCTCTCTCCCTCCCTCCCCTGCCTGCCCTCCCTCCCTCCCTCATATGCACAAGCAGGTAGCTTTTGGAGTACTTACTTTCCTCCGGGCAGTGTACTATGTACTAACAAGCCGCCTCCTGTCAACACGTCTCCTGATTCAACTAAGCCTCTTGGCTCTTGTTGGCTCTATTTGTCATGGATTCAGCCGTTATTAGTGCAGTTGTGCTATTAGTGGCCTAATCCACAGCAAAGCAAGCCAAGGGAAGTGGATGGCGCCAATGGAGCCCCGCTTACCTTGATTGAATCGGGAGATGCACTGACAGGAGGCTGCTCACTATTACACTGCCCTGGAAGAAGGTAAGTACTCAAAAATTTTCTTCAGCTACTGTGGGGTCCGGGTAGGGGGGCACCAACAGGCACACTGGTAAGCGGCACTCCATTGGCACCTTCCACTCCTCTCAGCTCTTGTGGACTCTATTCACCATGAATTCAGCCGACAGAGCACCGTTTGCCTTGCCTGAATTGGGAGATCCGCTCACAGGAGGCTGCTCGCTAGTACACTGCCCTGGAGGAAGGTAAGTACTAAGTAATTTTCTTCAGCTGCTGTGGGGCACGGTTGGGATTTTACTGTCGGTTCCCCCTCTACCTTAGATTGTAAGCTCTATGGGGCAGGGACCTCCAACCTCCAGTGTCAACCGCAACCTAGCACTTGAAGTGTTGTATCCTTGTGTTATTTTACTTTTCCCATGTCTCTGTTGTACTTGTATTGCTGAATTGTAAAGCGCTGAACATGAGCTAGATTTTGTATTTTACGCATTGACATGAACTTTTAAACCATGAGGTAATAAATTTTGGATGTTTTGACTACTTAAAAGACCCAGGAGGAGTGCTCGCCATTTTTTTGCTTAGAATATGTACCTCTATCAATCTAGACATATATATTGATATAGAGAGAAAATGGCTGAACATAAAAAAGTATATTTTTATAAAGTAATAGAAAAATAGAAAATATGTGACATTTGGAAGATTTTTTTTTTTTAAATAGTCCTTCTTCAGGCTAAAATATATATTTTTTCCATTTTACTAAGTCTCTGGGAGTTTACCAATACTTCATTTCTTAGAAATAAACTGTGTTATAACCAGGATTGCATCCTTTATAGGCAAGTTCCTAGGATTTATACTTGTTTTCCTTAAAAATGTACAGTTAATTTATAATTTATAAAAATGTCTGTTTTCGTGCAGGTTTTTTGCAAAAAAGAAAATGGTAATTAAGATGCATTAAAAATTAACGCTATTATTTGAACCAATACACAGCAGTCACTAGAGAGATACTCAGTGGGGATTTTATTCTAATTAATAATAAATGTTTCTTCCACAAAACAATGTTCCAAAAACAATTGAGCAATATGTGCTTTTATTCCCAAATTGCTGTATGGAATTGTCCATAAACATTTTATGTCTAGAAATAATACTCTTCTCTGTGTCATGCTAAAATAAATTATTATTGCCTTTACAGATTACCAAACCTAAATGAAAATGCAAAGATTTTATGTACAATTAGTTAATCATTATATAATGTATTTATGTACAATTAGTTGATCATTATATTCATATAGCGTGTAATACAATAATATATGTTTATGAACTGAATGTTGTGAATATTATGAAATGAGCTGTTGAAGAATTCATAAAACACAACACTAAGATGTCTGTTGAAGGAAAAGCAAAACACCTTGTAATACAATTTTAAAACCATTTATTAAATTGTAAATCTGGAGAGTCTGTTCAAAACTTTTAACAAATAATAAGTCCATCCTGTCAGTTTGAGAATATATAAAAGAGATATGGTGGAGGAAGAATCAAAAAGCTATACAAAAAATGTTGACCATGCCCACTTTTTAAAACCCAAGCTAAAACAACTGCATAGGGGAGAATGACTAAACATGTCTGCCATGTTATAAAGGTTGGATAACTGCACCTGTCATGTAATACAGGCAGAAGAATTTTTGAACATATGGTGTATTATACAGAAAGGACAGCGGCTCCTACTGGAGATGAGTGAAGTGGTGAAGCCCAAGGTTTGTATAAATCTGGATGGGTTGAAAAGTTGGGAAACCTAGTTCAGTAAATACTTACTATATACAAAGCCAAGTGACCTGTAATAATGGAACTGAAAACAAAGTGTCAAGTTGTATGGATATGGTTTGTACAGTGAGTTAAGGGAAAGAATAAAGATCTGGGGATACTACCAACAAATGATAATGGTAAGATAAGTGGCCTCACTCTCAAGAGCTGTGTTTGGTCTTTCTTCTTCTTATATATTTAAGTGACTGAATTTTATTGAACCCCCCCCCCCCCCCCCCCCCCCCCCCCCGAATCCTCTATGCTCTTAAGGAAGTCCAGTATGGGCTGTTATATTTAAAGGATCAAAAATCAAGCACCAGTCACTCAACTGGATAAAAGTGAAATCACTCCATTTATTGCAGATGAAACTCTAGTCTACACAACATTTTGGGAGAAACCCCCATTGTCAGGAGTTTAATCTGCAATAAATGGAGTAATTTTAGTTTTATATGGTTGAGCAACTGGTGCTTTTGATGCTGTATATAAGGCCTAAGGCAGTGGTCTGCACAGTTTGACTCCTGTAAAAGTATCTGACAGGGTGCCTGGGAATCAATTGATCTTGTTACTTTTAAAGTCATTGATACTCTGTTTGACTGTTAATAAGTCCAAGGAAGGGCTGCTGTCTATGAAGCTGTTGATCATTAATTTATCCAAGAAATAGTCGATGATATATATGGTGAAGATTCTGAAAAGCTTGCCTATGAAGTAATTCTGAACTGTATGTCATAATACACTGGTCATGAATGTCCACTGCCAACAATGCACTAAATAAAAAAATTAAAGGGAAGTTTAGTAGCTCCTTATGCTAAGCAGTTTAAGGTAAGTTAGACCCAAATCCATTTACATAAATGCCGTGGAGGTACTAATAAGTTCTACAGGTCAGTTACTGTGGGAGGTGGTTCACTGTACAGCCACGTTGATGTGAATTAAACATAACAGTACTTTAGTATATAATGAGAAGAGGACTTTTTATGGATTTTAATATTGGATTCAGGTGCTGGTGGCTTTGGATTAAGACCATTGATTTACTCAGCAATCAGAACTTCATTATGGGTAAAGAGCAAATTAGTGCTTTGCAGACAGCCTATCCTGGACTATTAATGAGCTAAGAGAACATAATGTAGATGATTAAAGCAGGAAAATATAAAGATAACTAATCTACTCTATTCTATTTATATTTTTACAAATTCAAGGACATATTCAAAACATTTAACAGTTACTCTTTTAAAAAAATGTAAAAAGTATTTTTGTAAAACTTCATAAAAGAATCAGAAATTTGGAAGTGTTTTTTCCTTGTAGGGTTTCATCAATCTTTATCAGAAGGAATTTTTCCCTTATTAATTCTGCACACAACAATTTGAAAGTATTTAATAAATTCCAGTAGCAGAGTCAGATGTAAATCTCTATAAATACATGTTCTGGAACATAACAGATAATATTTATACACATTGTACAGGGCGAAATTTATTAATGTCGAAAAGGCCGTTTTCAACCTTTCGATAAAAAAAATTATCAAAAATTCAATACCGCAAAATCAAAAATGTGATATCACAATATTGTAAATTCTGTATCGAAATTTTCTATTGTAATTATCGATATTAGGGATTTTCCATAGAAATAAACAGATTGAAAAGCTTTGATTTAAATTTTCAATATCAGAAAAATTTGATATCGTGATATTGAATTTTTGATACTGTGGTAAACAAATGTTATTTTTGTATTGATTACTATTCAATATTGAGATATCAGGTTGAAATGAACGATATTGCGGTATTGATGTTTTCAATTTTATTAAATGTCACCCAAAGGCTTAATATACTTATAACTTAGTAAACTACAGTTCTGTGAATAAATAACATTTAACAACCACACTGTTTCTTTATTTTGCCTTTTATTTACTCTATACTTCTGCATTCTGCAATACCTCATTGCAATTCAGTAGTCCTATGCCTAACTCACATCTATAGGGGTGAAATTTATTTAAATTGGTAAAATTACCGAAATCGTGATATCGAACGATTTTTACCAATATCAATATCGCGATATTGCAATTTTACCGATATGGATATCACGATATCGAATTTTCCAGCCAGTCTGCCATTGAAATCAATAGTTTGGCCGAGATGCGATATCGCGATTTCGGGAAAACTCTGATATCGCGATTTCGGTAATATCGATATCGCTATATCGGTAAAAACTGTTCGATATTGCGATATCGATATTTAGCGATTTTAATACATTTCGCCCATAAAGTTATGTTGAACACTTTAGAATAGTAGTCACAAAGTGATTAAATTACATTTGCAAACTGTTAATACCAGCACGTTGTGCGCCTTTCTGGTTGCAAAAGTTGATTTTATATAGAAACAAATGAATCCTTCAGTGAGAAGCTAAGATCCTGGATTTTTTCTTTTTTTTGAGAAAAATGTGCACTTTCTTGCAGCTATAACTAGTGAAAGATTAGGATTTTGCTGAAAAGTTTGAGCCTGGCATTCATTTAGAAACCAGTCTTGTAGAAAGACAAGAGGAATTTATATGAAATGTGATAAAGAATAATCCTAATTTTCCTTCAAAAAAAAAGGTTTGGAGATTTTCAGTACTTTAATAAAAAAAAAATGAAGCCCTATACTTCTTAATCCCCTCTTAAACACTCTTAATGCTAAAAAAAAATCACTATTAATAAAAATGTCATTTAATTTGATAATAAACTTCAACAAACGCTGCAGTTCAGCACTGCCAGTGAAACCCTATTAATTTACAGCAAATTAAGACGCCTAGAAGATGTGTAGAAAGGTGGGCTGAATAATTTTATATGTTTATATCTTTTGCAGTATCTTTAGTATATACTGTCAGCAGTTTTTAGGCATTGGCAGTTTTAGTTCAGGCCAGCTAGCAAGTCTTTCAGAGATCTATTCACTGAAGTATTTTTAATGTGCAAAGCAAAGACAAGGGAGTATAGGTGATACCTTTAAAAAACACATAATAGCTATTAGATTGCACATTTTGATAAAATCTTCATTGTGAGGACACACTTTGTTAAGACATGGCTTGTGTGTGTCTGCATACTGGAGGTTGTCAGTAAAGAAATGGGGTCATGGATTTCTGCTAATGTGACCCTGGTCTAAAGCTAGGATCACATTAGAGTTTAGGGTCATCATTGACTTTTACCACTGGTAAAAGCCTTGTGATCTGTTTATTTGCTGGGACCTCCCCTAGCCATATTGCCTGGTGGGGTAGAAGAGGTCCTTCTCCTGAAGGTGCCATGGTTCCTCCTTTGTTCACATACCCATGGATATAACCTGACAGGGAACTGAACAATAGCAATAAATTTCCTGTCAGGTCAGATCCAGTTATATAAGGCAGTGTGGAACCATTAGTTGCACTCTGAGGTGCAAAGGAGAAATACCTCTTTTCGGTTTTTTTGTTTTTAGCATCAGGTGTTTGGTGATGCAGAGCAGCTATGGATCAAGACCAGAGGATTTCAGCAGATGAAGAGAAGAAGACCTGCAGGAGAAGATGGCCAATACCATTTCATGGACTACTTCATGGATGAAGAGAGGATCAAGGGCTTCATAAAAGACACTAAACAAGTAATTTTAAAAGTTAACTTTTTTCTTTTTTTCATGTTTGGAGGAATAATGAAATACCCACACCAGAATATCTAGCAGGTGAGGGCCTCATCTCAGACCCCTCACCCTGCATGCAAGTAGGAAGTGGGGATCTTAGGACTGGGGCGAAATTTGTAAAAATTTTTGGGCCCCACACCCAAAACAATTTAGAGAGTTTTAGACCTTCATTAGGAATGTGGGGCCCAGATATATTATAGTTTTTGTCCCCCCTCACCCCAACCCCTTCCCAGAAAGTGGGCTAGGGAATAAAGAGGGGGGGTTTTCACTGACCTCATCCAGGGTAATGACCCTTCCAGATAAGGGGTGGGGTTTCATGAGGCCAATTTTGACCCCCCTTTACATTACACATTCACCCTACTGGGCATTAAAGGTAGGGGAATGGGGAGGAGGTCTGACGAGCCTCCTTTGAGATATATGCCCTTACGGTAGGGCTTTGGGGTCCATAAGGCATAGGATGGGGGTATGGGGTGAAAAGTACAACTACATATTAGGTTAGGGATTGCTTACATTTACATTTTTTTTTCTGGGTTTCTTTTCTTCTTTTAACTCATGTGTTTATTTGCTGGTAACTTGTTTGTGTGAATGCTTAACATTATTAATATAAAACATAGCTATCAGATACATTGCTGCTGATAGCCGGCTTTTACTTGTTTGCTTTTTTTGCCAGTGCGCTAGTTACTTGGCTTACTAGCTATTTTGGTACTCTCATTTGGCTTTTTGGTGGAGAAATAGGTCTAAATTTATTTGTTGCTGATGACTTTCTTGACATTTTTTTTCAGACGTGGGAGTATAAATGTTTTTGCTGGTATAAAATGATTTAAGAAAGAATGTTTAGACATGGACTTTATCTTATCACAGGAGGTATTAAGTCAAAACTTTGGACTTTTTCAACTACTTTCTACTTGAAGAATGAGGTGTAGTAAAGTCTCATATGCTAATGTCTCAAAATCCATTTGTTTTGCTGGGGAATGAATACCTCTTACAAAGTAACTCATGTGGTGTGACCTCACAAATCAGTAACATCCCTGTGATAGGGATAACGCACAAAATAAAAACATGCAAGATTTATATAGTAAACTGAGAACTAAAAATATCTCATTTTTTGGGTGGCAAAACATGATATAAACGGTGACGTGGTGAAAAAAATGTTGCATCTAAAATAATGGAATAAAAATGCTGGCCTTTTGACTTCCAAGGGTGCCCCATGTTCATTTTCGTATGGTAGTACATAAACAAAGAAATGGTGGTGGAAGGAAGGCTCCAAAAAGCAACAATCACTGCAAACCCTTTATTGGCCGAATAATTACACACAACATGTTTCAAGTGGGCGCCCGTTCAATATACGATATACAAGGAGTTTTTCTTTTTAATAAATATAAATATGTAAGAGATTATAATACTGCTGCCACCACTGAAGCTACTGAAGCACAAATGATTCAAAAAGCTTGAAATGGACTTTCCATTCCATTTACAAGAATTTCCCCCAGAAAATCCAGCAAAGTCAAAGTAAACCATGTAGTCTAAATCAAATATGTACATTCTAGAAATTGTCCACAATGTTTTAAAATGCAGTAAACAAGAAATGAAAGCATATTGGGCTATATTGGCCCCTTTACCATTTCAGAATTCACATTTAACAGATCCCTAGTTGATTCATTATACTCCTTTTTTTTTTGCTTACTGATATTGTGCTATTGTCATTAATGTGGAAACTATTAATTACATTTGTGATACCATCAATCAACACCTGATTTTTCTGCATAATAACCAGGCTGCGTCACCTCTTAAAGGAATTTCTCATATGAATAAAATTAAAAATGAACCAATAGAGTGCAACACTGAAGTAATGCAAAGCTGTATGGCATTAAGTACACATTATACGGACTAGTAATGTAAGAGCAGAGAAAATGTTTTACTATTGTGTTCTTTTTTTGTCCATGTAATAGACTGTCAAAAACATACAACAGTTTTTTTTTAATAATTTCTAATCACCATGAGAAAAAATAAAATTCATTATATACACAGCAACAAGTCAATCGGATATCTAGCAATAACCTTGTTTGAAATGCAGTATCACATTTTGTGTTAAATATGTACAGAATGCTGCTGAATGTCCCATGTAATTTTGAATGTGTGTATTAAAAGTCATCGTCTGGCTGCACTGAAAACAAAATACATTGTTCTTGTATTTATTTGTTTCACAACATATATACTCATATATCTCTGAAGAACAGAAATCCACCCCTTCTCCACTTGTCAGTTCTAATCTATTCCTAGCAGTATTTACGACACCTTGTTGCTTTGTGCTCCAATAGAGTGTATACTCTTTTATAATGTGTTTTTTCCTGTTTGCTTCACTTTATAACTCATGTTCAAATTCCTTTATTCTGTATTGCTTGAGACTTGAGAAAAGGAGCATATTTCTCTTGAAAGCTTGTGTAAACTGAGTACTAGTCCAATAAAAATGTATCACCAAATATTGAAGTACTCATCTCTTTATATATATATATATATGTATATATATAAAAGCATAATTACATTATGTGGATATTTTATATATATAAAAGTTAATATAGAGTGGTCATGATAGTCCACAGAACTTTGCTGTAAAAAATAATGAATTCAGTATTGCTTTGACCTGAGGGTATCTCTCAAATGTTTGTCTATTTAAAATGACTGTTAGTCCAATAAAAAAGGTATCACCAAGTATTACAATACTCATTTTATATATACATAAGGTAGAATAGAGTGGTCGTGTTAGTCCACAGATGCAAATAAATGAGTATTGCAATACTTGGTGATACCTTTTTTATTGGACTAACAGTCAGTTTAATTAAACTATCTATTGAGAGTTTTGTCCTCCTTTTATCAAATCTCCAGCAATACTAAGTTCAGGAGGCCATAGAGACAGGCACGAAGATATTAAACTAAA
>WMED01019647.1:0-12370 GCA_019650415.1 Pipa parva | reverse complement strand
TTCGCAGCATCTCAGCTAGTCACATTCGCTACTTTGACACACTCCGCAATTGTCGAAGTATCTGTGCACACGCACGGAAAGTAATGGAAAAGATACATCAGTTCGCGAGTAGTGAAGTCACCCGAATTCACTTAACCTCGCAACCATTCGAATCGCTTCGCCTGACCTCGCGGCCATTCGAGTCACTTCGTCAAAATGGCCGCCAGATAGCTTCTGCCAAACAGGCGTACACTGATACAGGTGAATCAGGCGTAGACTGATACAGCATTCAAGCCTTTGCCGGTGTCCGCCTGTTGAGAGAAGTGAGCTGGCGAGCATTTTAGCGAAGTGACTCGAATGGTCGCGAGGTCAGGCGAACCTCGGCGATGCGACTGGCGCAGTCGCCCGAACTGTTCGCACTACTTCACACAATGGTGAATTCCCCCCATAGACTTTGACAAATGAAGATTAAGTAAAAAACAAAGACAGGAATGAATTTAAAAAGAGCTTCTGTTATCTGAAAAGAAGAGGTCTACAATGGTTTTGGTAGCTTGAGCATGCTTATTGCATAGCTGTTAAGAACTCCCATTGTCTTCAGAACAGACAGCAATATCATAGGTCAGGAGGGATTTTAAAATTGAGCCTCTCTGAAGAGTGATCTTAAAAAGCGGTGCTCAATCCATAGGAAATAATTGCGTGGTGGATAGTCCAATCACATTTTTCAGGCACAGCCACCACCATTAGTCAAATCAGTAGTATTACCATTATAGTCGCTAAATACATTTCTACCATGAAACTGCCCCTTTAGATAGGGGGGGTCTACTGAAATCTCAGATCACCAAATGATCCTGTTTTATCTAAAAACATTCTACAGTATCTTCAGGAGTATTAGAGTATTACTATTAGAGTATTATAGTATTAGTGCTATTTAAGTCCTTAATTTCATTTATTCACTTATTTAAACAATGTTGTTTTATAAAAAAAAAGGAAATTACTTTGGAAATGTCGCATACTCGCATATATTACTATCGTTTTTGTTTTTTTTTAGTATTCAGTAGGAGTGAGTCTTTGCATTCCACTTTCATTATGTTTAAAAAAGACAAAGGGATTAATTAGTATTGAAGATTATACTTTATTCTCTGTGACCATTGTTTCTACTACAAAAAAAAAAAAAAGATGGCCAGTCTTCTGCTCCGAAGATTAAGTAACTCTGCTCTGTCTTCCAGCCATGCTGTGTTGTAAAAACAACAAAAGCATGCTGGGAAAAAAAGCAGCCAACTGTAAACTGCTTGTACCATCACTGCTAAGTGACTCCGTTCAAAACAAGGTTTCTGTTCTCAAGATGTTTTATCAAGGACCTTAATGAGGTTCATTTATAATTTTGTCCAAGCTACAAAAAAAAAAAAAAAGTACTGTATGCCATATTGCTCTAAATTCCTTCCATAGAAACAGGTAAGGAGAATTTATTTGGTCATGACTAATACCTCCAAAAACTGTGTGCACACCCATCATTCTGTCAATAAATGGTGTTAATTCTTTTATATTATTTATCTTATTGTTCATGCCCTGTGCTTTCAATCCGGGCTGTAGAAAATACGAAATGGTATATTTATTGTGACATCTTCGCATACAAT
This sequence comes from Pipa parva, assembly GCA_019650415.1. Classification (NCBI taxonomy): domain Eukaryota; kingdom Metazoa; phylum Chordata; class Amphibia; order Anura; family Pipidae; genus Pipa; species Pipa parva. Next base: position 10,757 of record WMED01019647.1, on the reverse strand, counting down.
ATGTTTGTATGATTGTTCTCCAATCAGATCCCTGCTAGATTGTGAATTAAGGGATCTGATTGGAGGACCTATTATGTTAATCAATATTTAGCCCTGACCACCCGACTTGAGAAAGGAAATTCGGGCTGACAGGGAAGATGACAGAGAGAAACGCTGTATAAAGGTACATTTTTAAAAATACATAAATATTTACAAAAACGTTTATTTCATTAGTAGAACCTAAATTAGTGTTAGAGTTTTGAGGTGACAGGTGCACTTTAATCTTGAAGAATGTAGAACATTGGATAGTAGTACCTCAGTAGACTTGGTCTACTTAAATTTTGCAAAGGTTTTTCTTTGCTCTAAACTGAGAGGTGCACATTAAGGCAGTGCTGCGGCACTGGGTGGCTCCCAGTGGCTCCTGGGTTCAATTTCACCCTGGATTATATCTGCATTGAGTTTGTATGTTCTCTTCGCACTAGTGTGGGTTTCTTCCCACAATCGAAAAATATACTAGATTCACTGAAGACTGACTAAGCTGGTCCTTATTCTTTGTCTGTATGTGTGACCAAAAAGGGAAACTAGATAGTAAGCTCCATGGGGCAGGGATTGAGATGAAGCTATATAAAACATTGCAGAAGACATCAGCGCTATATTAATGCAGTTTAGAGACATTTTAATTATATCTTATTGATTAGAAAAATCAGAAAATCAAAAGCAACATGAGGGTGGAGATTAAGGGGGTTATTCACTAAAGTCCAAATTCGCCAGCTAAATACAGTCGCATTAGACTGCTACTGTTGCAGCCACGTCTTTATAATGAAAATGTTGTCGCAGTTTCGACTTTACTATGGAAAATTGTTGCAGTAGCATGTTTAAAAATTGTTGTGGTCGCTACTTTGTAATGGGGAAGTTGTTGCGGTCATGGATTTGCTATTGGTGTTTGAGAATTCGACCGTCGAATTCTCACCTTAGTGAATAACCCCCTAAATGCTGCTGGGATGCAAGATTTTCTACAAGAAACCTGGATCTCAATGACATAACTTTGTCGCTGTAATAGAAGGTATACATCCATATTAATAAAATAATGTATGTATTTCAGTTCAAATCTTCCCCACATAATATTCATCTGCTTTTCCATTTGAACTGTTTAATGACCTTTTAAGATCAAACAAGAGGGGATCACACTTGATGTTTCATCTTTTTAGAATTAAAAGTTTATTGACTTCACAGATGGAGTTATGTAAATTATTGCAACTTATATTCATTCAATATTTAGTAAATGAATAGCATCCCCTGGATGAAAATACATTACAACTTACAGATAGTGGACCCAAAATGATCATGAATTGTTGAGTTTATGTTAAAATATAGTTAAGGAAGCATAATATAATTCTTCCTGTTGGTATTTATTCATTTTTATATAGATCTGATATATTACACAGCGCTTTATCATTCATTTCAGTCCCTGCCCCATGGAGCTTACTGTAGAATCTAGTTTCCCTATTCAGTCACACACACATAGACACACAAATGTATGTTTTTGGATTGTGGGAGGAAACCGGAGTGCCCGGAGTAAACCCACGCAGTTGCTGGGAGGACATACAAACACCATGCAGATGAAGTTCAGGGTGGAATTGAACCCAAAACCCAGCGCTGCAAGGCAGAAGTGCTAACCACTGAGCACTAATAACCACACTAATAAAAGAGTAAAAGAATATTAAGAGGTGTCATTTTAACTGCATTTTGTTTTTTTAAGTGGACTAGAACAATTCTTTTAGTAGATGGTTTCAAGCAAGAGTCGGATACCTTTCAAGAACACAAGAAAGTATAAGACTGCTAATATTGAAGTAAATAAAAACTGTTTCACCTGTTTAAGGCCCAGTCGTGAGTTCCTTTACGTTTTTCTTTATCAGATGAACATTTTCCATAGAGGAAACTGTAAAACTTGAAGGGCATGTGTCTTTTTCTGTATTATGAAGAGGTCTAGTGAGATGCTGTATTAGACTTTGGAACTTGCAGTTAGAAATTAGCTTTGTGTGGTTTACTGCTGCTGGAGTCATTTAAAAAGGTGCCTGAATGGTTGCCTGCTACAAAGGGCTGATTTAACTAACCAAGGCTGGCTGGCATTTAGCATACTATAGCTGTCTGGAGAAAGGCTGGAGAAATAATTCATTTAAGCTTACGTTTAGTGACCTAAATGAGGACAAGTTGCTTATTAAAAATACCCACACCGTTTTACTCCAATAGGAGTAAATAGGAAGTCCTATTTGATTATTGAGCTCCAGTGGAAGCACTAAGGGGCTGGTGGGAAGGGGAGGAGCTTCATGTAATCTTGGACTTTTTTCAATAAAAATTACTGATGAGTACCATATGCATATTTACAGGGCTGGTTCTACCGATGGGCGATGTGGGCAACTGCCCAGAGTGCAATTTATTTGAGGGGCGCTGTTGCCCACATCGACTATAGCTAAACTCACTTCCTCCAGCATTCCAGAGACACACCTCCTCTAAGTACTTCTCCACAACGAGGTAAGTTGAATGTGATGGCGCTTCTTGGCTGCTTCGGGTCTTGTCGACTGTTTTCGGCAGCTGCCGGCAAGACCCGAAGCAGCCAAGGAGTGCTGTCACATTCAACTTACCTCATTGTGGAGAAGCGCTTAGAGGAGGTGCGCCGCTGGAACGCTGGAGGTGAGTGGGAGGTGTGGGGCAAGGGGGAATGGTGCGGAGCAGGGGGCTGGTCAAGGGGCGGTTCACCCAGGGTGGCAATAGGGACAGAACCACCCCTGCTTATTTATTTTGTGTCCAAAAATAGACACTAAAGGGGGTCATTCATCAAAGTCCGAACAGTCAAGTATATGCCTGTATTCACGTCCATTCATGACTTCACCAACTCCGCTTATTCAACAATATGATGTGACAAATTTGCGACCAATTCTGATGCTTACTCCAGTCGTGGACTTATGGAGCTCTTCACATCAATTTGCGTGCACAGGTAATTCGGCTATTCAGAATGCAACAGAGTCTGTCGAAGGAGTGGGTTCTGCAGGGTGTACTGCTCTGAATTCACCTGTTTGCCTTCGCCACAATTGACTGGTGAATTGGTGGGGATGATGGCAGGGCTCCAGTGTTGCGTAGGGCAACTATTCATTCAAAAGTACCAATGGCGACTGCAAATAAATTAGTCTACAATTAAACATGAACTAGGCACACGGTGACATATAAAAATAAGTATTTTTCACTTATTTACAGTTAGTGGGATATGATGAGACTGACGTCACTGCCGTTCACTGGAGGAATTCTCCTCACACCGCATGACTTCTCATCCTACTATTGTGCGAATGACTACGTCGCACTACGCGGGCGACGGCGTCCGATGCTGTCCACTGCTTCATGAATAAGAAGAAGTGAATTCATGACTTCCTCATCAGATTCAAAATCAAATAAATCCGGCACTACCGTTGTAGTTAAAAAAGGGTCTTTATTTTCACCACTTAGGTACAATTTAAAAGAATTACGCAATGCCTACGCGTTTCGCGCTAGGTTTGCGCTTAATCATGGCATAAATTAGTATAAAAACAGGTAGCTTAAATAGTTTGCTTACCAATTTCCGGGTTGCCTCATAATCGTAATAAAGACCCTTTTTTAACTACAACGGTAGTGCCGGATTTATTTGATTTTGATGCCACTGAAGTCCGTTTGCCGAGCACCCGTGTTTACAACCTAAGGGGAGATCTAAGGGGAGATCTGAGCGGAGTACACTGAGGCAGGCAAGTACCGCTTCAATTTTTTCGTTTTCCTCATCAGATTGACAAGAAGAGACGCGGAGTCACTATGCAAGGCGAATTCGGACTTTGATGAATAACCCCCTGGTGTGCACAAATAATAAAAGGTTTGACCAAGCAGCCACCTGCGACTAATCTAAAAGACAAATCACAACTGCAATAAAAATAATAATAAAAAAAAACACTTAAAAAGGACATCTGAAACAGATGCAATAGTTTTGACATGACTTTACTGGGGGATGAGTGAAATTGTGAAAATATGTGACGTCTACTTTTAACTCAATAAAAAAAAAAGACTGTTCCATTAAATCATATGAATCTGATGTTTTAATACAAATAAATCACATTTCTACCATTTGTATTATGGGGTAACTTTTCTTTGTGCTACGGTAGTCCTGCTATGGAGTATGGGTATGGCATCTCATAATATGGGGCATATTTACTAAGGCCTATTCGACCATTTCGATTGATTTCTCCCCATTTCGCTGTATATTTTTATTTCCCTGTATTTTTAGATTCCCCTTATTTACAAAGGGTCAATAAAAACGTTACCCCATGGAAATAAATCATTAACAGGGGGAACCTTTGCAATGATTTTCCATTACAGATCCATATCCGAGTCTCATTTCAATGGGGAAATATTTCGGACTTGTACTAAATGACAGGACCAACTCCATAGGGAATAATTGGTTTAGACCACCCTGAGGGTGAAGAATTGTTTTGAGGATAAAATGCTTTTTTTGAAGAGCTTAGCAAATATAGGCTGTTTCTCCTGCATTTACTACCCGAAAAGCCTGTTCAACTTTAGTAAATGTGCCCAAGAGATTTATCATCCGAATTGCTCTGGTGAGTTGTATTATGTTACATGGTATTTAATATTTGTATTATGCTGTGCTACAAACAAAATTAAAATTGGTTGTGCCAACAGATATTAGCCTTTACTTATCTACAATGCGCCTGGTAAGTAAATTTACTATACACAGTGTGAGAACGCTTCTGCAACAACTCCTTGCACTGCACGTTCCTGGGAAGAAGGTGTGCATCCCGGAAAAAAACTTCTGTTGTTTGTCCTTAAGAAGTAAGCACCTAAGAATCTACTGTTAGTGATATATGGCATATATTGACACATTTGGAAATAGGTATTGTATGGACATTGTTGGCAGCCAAGGCTCCACTGAGGAGTTGAAAAGGTAGTCACAGTGAGCTGGAGGTAGAAAACCTTACCCTCCAGGCTATAGTACAGTAGGATTCCTGAAAATATCCTGTGAGATAAGCTGTAACCAATCAGCAATAGTAAACTCTATATAAGGGAAGATACCTGCAATCTCCAATATCTTTAATACTGCTCCCATATCTGTCTTATATTTGTATCACTTAATTGTTCAGTGTTGCATAAACTAGCTGCATTTTAATAATGCAAATATGCTTGTGATAACTGCTGATGTATTATAACATTACTCTTATGAAATCATTATATTACTGCCAGTTTACTTGCTCAATAAATGTATTCCCTAAAAATCTCAATTTGGATATTCTTTCAGCTATTGTTTTCCAATCTGAACATGGGTCATTTATACTCTTAAGATAACCATCTGGAAACCAGGGAGTCATTTATGTACCCAAGGGTTTCTGGTACGAGAAAGGACTGTGGGAGAGGTCAGAAATATTACACATGTAAATAAAATCACCTGTTTAGTTTTAGAATCACTGCTATATAGGGCCCATCTATAGACATAAATGCCTATAAGTTATAGTATTTTTTTTTTATTTTCGTTAATGCCCCCTTCTAGGATCCTTTAAATTGGTCTGATTACGAAACACTAGAGGCAAATGTCAGACTCTCCTGTGATACATTGACAAGTGTTAACAAAACGTAAATGTTAAGTCTATGGCGAAATGAAAACATTCAGCTGGGAAAATGTTATGGCATATTAAATGTCACTGACCCAAGCATTTTTAAAATCAAAGAAAATACTGGAACAGAAGCAAGTTATTTTTCACATACATTGCATTGTACGTAAGTTTACATGCATCATTATACATACAATATATAGATATATATATATTTTGCTTTCCCATTCACATTTGGGTAACAAATAAAATATTTGTGTATGCATGCGATGAATGGACCTCGGAATTTCTTAAAACTTTAATTTAAAGGATCAAAAAAAAATGTAAAAAATAAATAAATAAAAAATGAAAAACATTAAAAAAATAAAAGGAGATAGAAAAAAAAAGGAAAAAAAATGTTTTAGTGACTATTTCTGGGAACTTACTCAGAGTCTTTGTTCCATAACCGTCGTCACCTAATACGGGGATGTCCTGGCAGGTTGTCCCCAGACAGTGAGCAATGACAGAAGAAGAAGAACAGCCGTAGAAGAGGAAGGAAGAAGTCAGTGGAGTTGAAATGGATACTACCATGACAGACCGTGCTGAATAGAAATCTGGATTCCAGCTTTCTGATGATTCAAATAACATGCGTCCAGCTCGCACCTCTTCATTTCATAATGTCATCTAAGAACTTCAGTGACCTTGATGTCAGAGCTCAGAAACAAGCCTTGAGGAGCTTATCTGGTTGAGCCGTTATAACTGACAGCTATGTTAGAGACAATAACTAACCCTCTGGTGTACAATAACTAGGTGATGGGTGACATCTCTTAGCAGCCAGTAAGCTTGTACTCATAATTCAGGGGACAAGTCTTCAGGATATTACTCTCCAGCTGTTAATCTATAATGACCTTTAAAATTGATCTATAATGCCCCAACTCTCCAATTCCCCCCCCCCAAAAAAAACCCCCTCCCAAATTATATCATGAACTTCTGGGACTTCCTGGGTGTTGCTACTTAACAAACCTTGGAGAGTTTTAGGCTTAAGGTACATGCATGTGAATGCTGCCAAATTCACTTGTCTAAAGGTGATGCTCAAATTTAATGGATCTTTCCATGTAGATATCTGATCTTATCGACTACAAGGCCACTGTGAAAAATATATAGTTTAAGTAGATTAAATGTTAATCTGAAGAAAGATGGAAAAAAAGCTCCTGGATCCAGACTGTATTCATGCACTGGTCACAGTAGCAATGCCTAACCTTCCTACCAGTACTGTATGCTTAGATGCATGAAAAGGTGAGGAGAAGGAATGTGTCATGCGTGTCACCCGCTTATATTTGTGCCACACGTGACATCACCTCCAAGAATTTTCTTACTTACGTTCCGGATCACTGGTCTCCTGTTCACCCTGGTCCTTGTTCTTGAAGAAAGGGAACTTTCGTGAAAAGAGGAAGTTCTTTTTACGCTTGTCATTGAATGACTGTGAAGGAGAAAAGGCATGGGGGGCAAAAACAAGGACGTCTAATTGTTGTCACAGTCATGCTGACAAAACTAGTTTGTAAAAGTGGACAGAACTGCAGTGGCTTGAAGTTCCTCCTGGATTAAAACCAAAGCGAAACCCTTTGTTTCACTTTGTCACATCAAGTTTGCCCAGGACACAAATGTATGGCACAAAGTGAGGTACATGTCCCATCCTGAAAAAGGAGAGCTAAGGTGGTCTGACTTTGGTGGATTTTAACAGATGTGGTGGAAGTGGTTGGGATTTCATATGGACATCTGTAGGAGATTCTTGTAGTTTCTAAAAGAGAAATGTCCTTGTTTCCTATGGGACAAACCATGTTCTGTTTTGTAACCATTTGTATATCCTCCAAAGGATTGGACTTTATTGATAAGGACCTAATAGTGAGTAAAACACAACTGGTAAAATATTACAATTCACACATTTGTGGACTAAATTCGCTCTAAGCTGACTCACCAACAATGCGTGAGCTCTGGATATCTTCATTAGATGTGTAATGATTGTAACACATACTGCTGCTCTAAATTATTATCCAATTATTCCTCTAAGTGCATATCTGAAAACAAGAGTGAAGGTGCCAGGGATGTCCACTTTGGAACCGTCCAAGGCCTCCTCACCCCAGTGCGGTAACCTCTTGATGTTCCCATCTGTCCTGCCCTATCTGGTTAATGGGTGACTGCCCCCCATCCCCAATATGGCAGCGTCCATAACGTAATGACATCATGTCACAACCCTCCCTTAAAACTTTTTTCTGTGGACGCTCAGGCCCAGCTTATATATAGTAAATTTACAAAGTCTTTATAGCAGGGGTTGGCAACCTTTTGGGCTGAGGGAGCTATATACATGTGGCTCCCTCAGCCCTTTTGGAGCTGCTGATGTCACATGCGGCCCCTGGATTGGCTAGCAATCTGGACTCGCGGTGACGTCAGCGGCTCCTGATTGGCTAGCAACTCGGAAGCACTGAGAGAGCTCTCTCTCTACACCGCTTGTCGGTACACTGTAACAGGCGGTGCTTGCACTGCTCGTTTCAGTGAAAGAGCCAGATATGGACATCAAAAGAGCCATAGGTTGCTGACCCCTGCTTTATAGCTTCTATATCGGTTGTGCTAGGCCATAAACATTTGACTGTAGAGGGAGAGGTTTAAGATCCAGGATTCTGGTTATTGTGATTTTATGAAATCTTGAACTATCACACATTAGTATACAGGGCATTTACATGTACACCACTGGTGAAAAGCAGTCATTTATTATTATACTGGATAGACTAATAGATTTTTGTTTTGCTATCTTTAAGATGAAGCTTGTGCCATTAGATGTCTTTAATACATTTATCTACAATGGCTATAGGACAACTGTATTACTGATCTTATCCAACTGAGAATCTAATTTTGCGTGCCATTATTACACCTTAAACCTCTCTTTATACTTTCAGGTTTGATTTTTTAATGACTTTTTCTCATTTGTTTGGTAAAAAGTATTCCTTATAAAACCTTTTAGTTTTCTTCCCTTTATTGTGCTGCCTGCTAAGCTTATAATTAATTTTTTTTCATTAATTTAATATATAAGGGCATTTAACATTGTTATCAATGTTTATAAATGGGTGAATAACTGGTGGGAAGTATTCTGATCACAATTGCCTCCCTAGGTATTAATAGTAATTATAAATTATAACATCACGTTACTAGATCTTAATAACCTTATGGTATATATGCACCACTATTTACAGGTTATTAATGTATTTTAAGAAACATTACTGTTATTTATATTATTAATATGAATTTTTAGGAGGTGTCAGGGGCAAACGCAGAAGTTCTTTGTTAAATAAAAGACTGCTTGGCACATATATTAAAATCTGTAAGCTACATCAGTGCATTTATATTTAAGTGTACAGTGTGGGCTATCCAAAATCAGAAGGCATAATCAGGAGACTTCTCTGTAAACAATTGCCCCGGTTGATGAATTACCCTGACTGTCATTTAGTGTCCCTTTAAGGGGAATATTTATCAAAGTTGGAAAATATGTGAACAATTTGTGTATTCTTCATGTGTAGAATGAACAATTCACCAAAGACCATAGAGTACCGACATGATTTGGGAATTGTCTGTCATTGAAACGAATGCAAACACCATTGTAGTTCATGAGACTATTCTCTGGCAACAATACCTGCAACTAAAATGAGTCTTAATGGCTTTTAAGATAATTCATGCCTTTTGCTATTATGTTGTCATTAATGTAGAATGAGAATGTTATGGGGACATTGTCTCCTGATCCTTGTTAAGTTGACATCACTACTCCTCAATACATCTATTTATGAGTAACTTGCTACAATACGCTCTACTACGATTCTCCTGACTACATTTTATGAGACAATTCATTTGATCATGTAACTTCACATTAAGGGCGAAAGTTATTAAACTCGAAAAGGCCGATTTCTCAAAAAGGTCACACCTTACATTAGTAGTATGGCTAACTTTCCATCGGAAAAATCTGATCACAACGCTTAATCGAAAAGTTTGTATCGGTAATGAAAAATATCAATTTTTACTGATCAAACAGCTGAGATCGGCCTTTTCGAGGTTAATAATTTAAAAAAAGTTAAAAAAGTATCTACATAAAGAAATGTCACTAATCTAAAGTTTAAATAGTAAATTCTTCGTCAGTTAATTAGGCCAAATCATTCTGTTTTGTTTTGTAGCTTTTTGATTACTAATAAAGTTTAAACAATTTGGGGAGTGCACATGGTGATTTAATTTTTTTCTTTCTTACATTACAAAAATGTATGCAGCTTTAGATATATCATTTATTATACTCTGTTATTTGCTTTGTTAGTTTAAAGAAGAACTAACATCTCCTAATAAATCACGTTTAGCCTACATGCCAGCGACTCAATAGGCACACGGGGCCTCATTGACTAAAGTCTGATTTCACCTGTTGAATTCGCCTCGCTACCATTTGAGATGCATCGCCAAAATAGATGCAAATTTACTTCTCACTATTGACCAAATGGTGAATAAATTTGTCGAACAGGTGGATAGCGGCAATCGCTGTTGGATGCTTAGTGTGGCGTAGTCAGTTGAATAGAAGTAAGATGAGAAGTCATGTTCCGTGATACGAAGGGAAGTGACATCATCCTCACCATATCTGACTAGCTGTATTCTGTGAATATTCTATTTCAATTTCCCCTTGTCCCTAGGTCATGTTGTCACCTAGTCACAGTCGCCATTGCTATTTTTGAATGAATACTCGCCTTATGCAACACTGGAGCCCTGTCATCCACTGCCCAATTCACCAGTCTGAAGTGGCAAAGTCAAACTGGTGAATTTGGAGCAGTTCACCTAGTCGCATTCACATCATCGCACCACTCCTCCGCTTAGTCAATAGTAGAAGTACCTGTGTATGTGCACACAGAGAGATACAAAGAGCTCCGTAAGATCACGACTAGCGTAGTTGACCGAATTGGTTGTATATTCGCCACTTCACAAAGTTTCCTCTATTAGAGAACATCGGAAAGTGGAGAAAATATGCAAATTCATAGTTCTACGCAACTATTCGGACTTTAGTCAATGAGGCCCAAAGTGTCCCCTTAGAGCAGGGGTGGGCAATTAATTTTCCCAAGGGGCCGCATGAGAAATTAGGATAGATTT
>WMED01019646.1:0-12370 GCA_019650415.1 Pipa parva | reverse complement strand
TTGGGCACAGATGCTTTTATTAAAGTGAAGTTAAATCTAGGTGATGGAGCCTCTTTAACAGTGCAAAAAAAAAAAAAAAGAGGTTTAAAATTGGCAGGTTATTGTAGACCTTAATTCAGAAGGTATGCATTTAGCCCAGAATTAAAATGGGCATGTGTGGTTTGAGGAAGTTCTACATAAAGAGCTGCAAGAGAGCATGATTACAAATGCATCAATCCTTTCACATAGAAACTATGTGAAGCTGCAGAAAGTGGGTTGGAAATGTGATTTTAGTAGTTTATAGAAAGGTATTGCTCTACTATGCAGAGAGGAAAATTAAAACTAACTATACAAGCACATTTGGATTTAGAGCTTTACATGAGAGTCACACTGTCTGTTTCAGAAGATACAGTTGTTACTATACAAACTCATCCCGCATAAACTCTGGGCCATCAACATTGGACAAACTGTGGTTGCCCTTGAAAGAACCACTCTTGCTACCTGAACATCTCCACTGAAGATTCAACTGGCAATATGTTCTATAAAGGAAAGTTTCAATGCTGACATGATACCATTGAAGTTTGTTACAAAATAATGGAAGCTAGTTCCTGGCCTCCACTGGATTTCCACAATGAAGTCAGTCATGTCTGCATTCACTGAACCAGATTTATATTGCTGCTGCTGCCCCATTCTGTGCCTTATTAGCCCTTCATTATTAACATATAATCAAAAAAATGCTTTCACTTGTCGGCTTCAAAATTATATAAAAATACAAGTAAACTAAATTACATTTGTTCTTTCTTAATTTGTATTTCCTTTCAATATAAATTACTGCAAATAATCAAGGATGTCAAACCAGAGGGCCTGAAGCTGGAAGACCTGTCCAGGGAAGCTGAATTCATAGTTTAATATAACATAATATATGGGGGTATGAGGAAGGCAACACAATATATGGAGGTATGGGAGAGGCAACAGTGTACAGGGTATAGGGTATGCAGCACAAACAGAAGTAAGGGACTGCAGAACAGCATATGGAATTAATGCTTGTTGGGACACTAAACATAATATGAGGTATGTTTTGGGGAGACTAAACAGAGTAGAGGTGTCTGGGGAAAACTGCTCACAATTTAAGGGTGCTGGGGGGGGGGTAAGTTAGAAGCAGAGCAGAAATCATAAATCAAAGCCCAAAGGCAACCTAACAAATAGGGACCACCCAACATGTTTTCACACCCCCGTGTGAAAACATGTACAGTGTGCATGCACATATACAGTGCTTAGTACACAGCAAGCCATCAGTTTCACAGACAGCACTCAAAGACATACATATGATTGTGTGTTTGGGATCCCCTGGTTTTCTATGGTGAAATCCCCCACAAACGTATCCTCTGTACCCCCCTGTTGGCAGCTCGGTATGCAAGTGTGCAGTGGGGCATGAGGCACAGTAATGGTATATCTGTTGGAAAAATTAACATTACTGTGGTGTCTGGGACCAGGCTATAGAAAGCCTTAACCACACTTATACCTTTTTTCGTTAACAAAAGGAAAATATAAATGTTATTTCCAGCAAGCAATTTGTTAAAACTTATATAAATTATCTGAAATCAGTCTTTAAATCATGGTTTATTGTATATTGTATCTTACGCCACTATTAACATAATTATGTTCTCCCCCCAGCCACATATCTAATACCAGGGTGCCAGTGATGTCACCAGTACACAGTCAATCAAAAATCAAGCAGGCACCAGTTACATTACTGTCAGGGGCGATGATGGGGTGGAGGGATATGTCCCCTGGTAGGTTGGGAGACATACTTTGAGGCTTAGACCTTATTGTGTTTTGCTGCACGTGGTATTTTATGCCCCATTTACTTGCTTCTACCACCACTGCCCATTTCCAGCTTTGTCATCAGGTGTTTTACCATGAAAAATAGGCAGACTGTTGTTTAATTGCTGTAAAACTTTTGGTTACAAAACTGAAAGTGGTTTTTGACTGTGCTGCAGTTCCCAGAAGTTTTTTCATATTTTCTGTGTGCAAAATACCACATGAGGCAAAGTGTATGGTGGGGCCTTAACCTAAGTGTACTTTTAGGTACACATATAACTGTTCATTTCCATACCGTAATACTTCAGAACTGGGATTTAAATCTAGGTTTGACTGGGATTAAAACAAGGCATAGAGTCGTTCATTTGAAAGCTCCAGGGACTTTATTGTTTATACTGTAGCAAGATAGTGTCTTATGCCGGGTTCACACTAGCGCATTTATACACTGCGCTTTTAGAAAAGTGTGTCTCAAAAATCCGCTGCCAAACTCAGGCCGGCATATCTTCAGGGCGCATTTTTCTATTGTACTTACCCGACACAGTGTGAACGCTCCTTCGGCGCTCCTGGCTCCTCCTATCTTCTCACATTCTTCGCATCACATTCGTACACTCAAGAAATATATGCTGCAAGAAGTATTCCGAGCAGATAAGTAGAATGGGGGTTTGTGGCGCTTTTTTTTTTTTTAAAGCGCATATATGAGCTAGTGTGAACCCAGCCTAAAAGTAGCACAGTGGGATAAAAATGTTTGCATACAATATATACTAGAAAACACATGAGCTGTTCACCAAAAGTGATGCCAATAATCTATAATACATTAACCTACTTCTACGTATTATTTTTGGATCAAACATGAATATTCCTCTCAACAGAGTGCTCCTTTATAATAAAGGGTTTCTTAACCCTAACTATAAAGAAAGCCCCATTTACCCATTGTCAAGCAAAACAGCCATTAAGAAACTCCTGACTCGCCTCATAATTTTAACAATCGTTTGTGAGTATATATACAGTATATTTATATATTGTTTTAGTAGCACCTTTATGAATATAGCTAACAGTTTTACACTATGGAAGCCTGTTTTGTTTTTTCTAGTCCAATGCTGTACTGAGTGTGGGATAAGTTGGCTGGATTCTGCTTTGTGAAATCACCGTCGGATATTTGAATTGGCAATTAACCAGATTTACATTTATTCATGGCTATTTCCTATTTGCTTCTGGTAAGCATTTAGTAATAATCCTATATGCACATTTGGTGGTGTGCAGTGATTTCATTTTCTATTTACACTCCATCTACCTGCACGTTTGGGCTACACTTATTCTGAATCAAAGTTATTTTGATAAGGCACTATTTTGTGTCTTTTATGTTTGCGCTTTTTTCACAGAAACTGAGTTTTCTCAATATCCCCTTGTAACTACTTTTTCCTCTCAACAGTTCCCTGCTGTGTGTAGCTACACCCCTCCTTTCTCTGACTTCCTCTCTCCACAGCTGACCACAGAGAGAGCTTTCATCTGCACATGCTCAGGGTTAAGATAAGGAGAAGGGAAACTGATTCCACACAAGACCCTGCTCTCTGAATAGTGAGTGATGTCACTTGGGGGTGGGGCTTATCAGCACTATAGAGGAAGTGCCTCTACATATAACGGCTGTAGTAGCAGAGCTGTTTAAACAAGAGGCAAGTACTACTGATCCCAAAATTGTTTTTACATTTTAATGATTAGGTTGGCTTTCTATATATATTAGATGTCAAATATAAATAATGTTTTATTCAAACTTTTCATACCCTTTAAAAAAACACTCATAATTATTGATTATTTAGCATTTTTTTCACATATTCATGTAAGTCATTAACCACCTTTTTGTATTCACCTTGTCTAGCCAGCAACAGTAGGACTAGGCTCCTCTTTGTCCAACAATGCGAACTGAATTCATATTACATCACAGGTATTATAGGTCAAAGGTTGTCAACTACATTACTAAGTCAACTACAACTATTACAACTATCTATTATGAATGGAAAACAAGCAAACTTAAAAAAGAAAAGCAGTAGACTAACCTGTTTTTTCTTAAGCTTGGAGATTTGCTGTTCTACCATAGTGATTTCACGATCCACTCTGTCCATATTCTGGATCAATTCTTCCTTTGACAACCTGGCAGGCAAAAGATCCAAATCTCCATCAGAAGGACTTGAAGGAGACACGGGCTCTAGCTTTCCAGTCATACAGCGATCCTGAGCACAGAAAACAGAGATATTTGAGAAGGCAATTCTGAGATGGTAAGTTGTCACACTATGAACTGCTACACATATCCAGCAGAAGCCTTCTCAGCTGACTCTTCCAGAAACAAAATCAAACTAATTGAGTTTATGCTCTCTTAATTGGTAACTACATATACATCTATAACCATCTCCCACATGGATTTGTGATCTGTCCCTTACTTTCTTTGCTTAGGCTAGGTTCACGCTAGTGTGAAAATATATATATATATGGCTCTATGAATGCCTATGGACTTACCTTGTTCCAGGCACACTACCATATGACACACATACGCCGCGTCCAGAACGCTGGCTGTCTCATTTTGGCCTGTGTGTATATGCTGCACACAAAATGCAGCCAGATAGTTAGAGCCATGAACGCCAAGGGGGCGGTCATACTGTCGTTGGTAAGTACAATAGAAAGAAACACTGGAGCGTTTTTTTTTTTCCTTTTACACTAGCATATTATGTGCTGCACATAATACGCTATTGGGAACCTAACCTTAAACTCAGAAACAAATAAGCCTTTTTCAATAATCTGATCCAACCAAGCATTACATTATATATGAAAATACAATTAACTATTTTAATCCCCAATTTTCACAATTTGTTACATTACGTGTGCATTCTAGACACAAAAATCTGCACAAAGAACTACAGCTGGCTGAGCTACTTGAGATCTTCACAATTTGCATGATACTTGAATTAGGATCAGGCTGGCATCCCAAGTATCACTCTCAACTTAGGCATAGGTGAGCCAGAACTTTTTCCTATTTCTAGGAACAGGTCATAGCATGCCCATTAGAGGAAAAGGGGAACACAATAAAAGGCAGTTGCTGAAATATGAGAATCCTGGCTCAATAAGTAGTGAACCTGTTTGCAGTTTCATGTAATAAAGGATATTGCTTCTCCTTTAAATGTATTTCCTGCAAGTAAAAACGTAAATACTTCCCAAACAACCAAATGGAAGCATATCAGAAACAAAGACAAATACAAATCACATTCCCCTTTCATGTGAGGTATTAAAGGACCAGTAATAGCAGATAAAGTTTGGATTGGTACTTGTAAAAGTCAGTTTTTGAAGTTGAATTATCTAAAGTTCCACAGGAAACATTGGAACTAGGTGTTAAAAGATGCCTGCATACCCAAGAAAGTAAAATAAACTGAAAGAAATGGAAATCAGTAATTCAACTACAAAGATAGTATTTTTATCAGTACTATTTAGGAATAACTGTCAATCTAAATGGATTTTATTTATTTTTCTAGCATTACTGGACAGTAACACAAAAACATGAAAATGCCTCAAATGCACTTATAATTACTGTAAGTTCAATGTGTGCTTTCAAAAATTCTAAATGGTGTTTAGAAAATATGATATTTAGCTTCAAAAATTGGGCTTTCTAGGGCACTTCCTGAATATTTATTAGCTAAGGCTAGGTTCACACTAGCATATTATGTGCAGTGTATTTAAAAAAAAAAAAAAACACCAGAGAGAACAAAGTATTCACACTGGCATATAATGTGCAACGTATTTGGAAAGAACGCTGAATATTCGCTCAAAGAAAAAAAAAGTTTTTTTAATGTATCAGAAACCAAATGAAATTAGGGAAAAAAACTTTTTTTTTTTCAGTGAATTTTCCAAGGCGTTTTTTCATTACATGTTTTTTTTTTTGGGCATGTTGGACAGCTCCACGTCATTGCCCAGTACATGCAAAAAAAAAAAAAAAAAAACATAGCAAGAAAGCACCTATGAAAATTTGCTAAAATAAAAAAAAGAGTGTCTCCACTGTATGTCACAGAAACCAACTGAAATTAGGGAAAAGGGCTTTTTTTTTTTTATTGATAGCGAATTTATTGAGGTGCTTTTTCGCTATGTTTTTTGGCATATGTTTGATAGCTCCATGTCATTGTAAAATTTACAATGTGCCCAGATATCACGTGGGCTATTTCTCTGAAAACGCAGCACATTATACGCTGTGTGTGATCGCAATTGTAAATTCCCATTGAAAATAATGTAGTCACATGAAATTCACTGCGCTCTGTGCGCTCAAAGAAATAGAGAAGCAGCATTCTAGCAGAATACACATCACATTATACATTAGTGTGAACACTTTTCTTACATTTACATTGTTCTCTACGTATTTTTGCTGGCATCTATTCTGAGGGTTTTGGGGGTTTTTTGTATACGCTCATGTGAACCTAAAGTACCACAGAAAATAATGGGACTAGGTGAAAAATCAGCAAAGATAAAAAACCAAGTGGGAATTCTTTTGTGGGTGTTACTTGGTACTTTAAAATAATTAAAGCAAGTGTAAAGTTAAATAAAGTTGCTGACCCAAGGGACCAGACAAGTATTTCACTGGATAACAAAAAATATAAGTATATTATAAAATGCTAGTATAGAGATAACATCTAAGTAAGCTGGCCTGAGACTCTGGTCACTGATATACTGAGGCAGTTTGTCACAAGCAAAGTCATTTAATAATATTGATACAGTACACTAAAAACACACTAGCAGGAACAAATTAATGGTAAAATGCTGCAGTAGTAATATTGGTGAATGAAGGACCATGCAAGACCAGACGACAGCACTGAAAAACACTAGTGGAAAACCACTACATAAAGCGGTGGCGTTATAGGAATGGGCGTGACTGTTTACTGGTTGCAGAAGCTCAGAATAAGATGCCATTACAGGTCAAGTTTTTAAGTCAGCTCCTAAAGACTTCAGACCTGATTCGTTTCACACAATATAGGTTAATGTCACACAAAGCATTGTGTTTCTGCAGCAAACCCTGAATACAGCTGCTATTTTAAGCCATTCCCAGCTGTTTGCAAGGTAAGTGACATCAGCCATAATGCTGACAGGATGGCTTTAAAGGTTACATAAGGAAGATTATGAAGAACAATGAATTTCTAGGTAATAGTAAAGTCAAAATGTATGGAAAGTCACGTGCAGGTACATAGGATTTCCTTATACTTCCATTAGGAAGCTGCAAAGGAAAAATGTTAATGGAAAATAAGGGCTTAGTAATTCTATAAGATAATTAATATCATGGGGATCTGAAGTAATTTTATAGAAGAGCAACCTAAGATTTGTGTTAATAACATCCCTTTTTAATCTTTTTTGACTCTTAAAATTCCATCAGGCTAAAATTGCTGAATGGAAGCCAACTAGAAAACAAGTACAGTTTCTCTCCTGTTGGTATCTGTTTAACTTTAAAATGACTTTACAGAAAGGAAAAATTCCCAGCATCCCTGACAATCAAAGAAAGAAAGTTATAGTTCAACAACTGCTGTAATAATTGTAATAATTAAAAAGTGCAGATAAAGACAGGCAAGGAACTATTAGGCACCCTACAAAGAAAGCCCAGAGTCTTAGCAGCAGACTATTGTGAGAGTGAGCTTGACAGCTATATTTTTTTCCCCAGACAGTGAGGATATATTTAGTCTTCAGGCTGCAGATGCCTGGGAGCTCCAGGTGCAAAGACTGACTACTTTAGCAGAACCCTTGACATGCTAAGCACTAAAGGCCCGTTAAGCATTTATAGGTTTTTTTTTTCCCTTACACTGCACTGTCTAAACAATTTAAAAGGAACACAAAAGTATGGTTGATCTACCCAGCAATCAAACAGTTAAACATTCTTTAAGTATTTTTGCTCAGGCTATTAAAATGATTCCTGTGAGAGAAGAACATAAGCCTAGTTGGACTTGTGCCAAAAAACCTACACTCCCCTGCCAAAGAAACCCAATTCTCTGCTTCTAAAAGCCACCAATGGGGGTTGGCATACCCTAGACACTTTCCCTGCACACCAGCTGCTTACTGACAATGACACTGCTGTGTGAGTCCCTGCAACAGTCAAGTGACATCACTGACTTTCAGCAGCCAAGCAACAATGTCATTATAATAACCCATCAGAACATTAAAATGACCTGGTCACAACAGGGAAAATGCACCTTTAGTTAGTCAGGTTTTGGAAAGTATAATCTTATGCTTTATTTATGTGTTTGTGTAATAATATTTCTACAGTACAGTACAGTGTATAAAGCTTGCACACATGGCTTACAAAAGACCCTGGGCAGACATACCAAACATGCAACCTTGCTGAGGTTTTAAATGACACCCACATAACAGAAAAGTGTCCAGCTAAGATGTAATTTCCTGTTCACTAGGTTACTATTATACTGTAAGTGATCAAATGGATGTGTAGCTTGAGACTCCCTGAAGCTTGTAGAAATGTGGATATTTAGTAACAATGAAGTAATAACATTTGTTTACCTTGTAGCAAATTATATCATCAGTGCCTTTCTGCCTGTAAAGTACTTGCACTTCCTTGCCATTTATTTGCGTAAACCATTAACAATCACACAGTCTGTATGTGTTACTGACAATATTCTAGTTATCTTGTCCTATGAAATAAAACAAAAACAAAAAAGTAACACTTTTGCCCCAGTAGTCATAGCTGACTCAGTATCAGGTAAATGCTTATCCATAAAGTCAACCAGTTGTTTTAGGCCAGGTTCACACTGGCATATTGTGTGCATCGTTTTTGTAAAAATAAATAAAAAGGCGCATCACAAAAAATGGCAAAAATAGACTATTGCAAAGGAAATTGAAAGTGACGACTATTGCGCATACAATGTCACACTAGCATTTCATTGAAAGGAACATGTGTGGGATGCTTCATGTTGTGTTTTTTTGAGTATATAGAATACAATGAGAATAATGCGACAGGATTAGTAGCCATAAGAATTGAACAATAGTGGTCACACATGAAAGGAAAGCAATGCGTAAGTGCTATTATTTTTATGTAAAGCACATCCCGAAAATATGCCAATGTTAATGCAATGGTGTTTTTTGAGACTCCATTAAAAAAAAAAAACCATGGTGCACCATATGCCAGTGTGAAAGTGGCCTTTAACAGTCCAATGTTCCCATTTTGGGAACATGTATTAAATAATAAATTAATAATGTAATACTGTAATAAATTATTTAATACATGTTCCCAAAATGGGAACGTTGGACTGTTAAAGGTTAATAGATCATCTCCTGTCTGATTATTAATAATCGCTAGACTATCTAGGATGTCATATCTTTTATAGGGGGGAAATGACTAAAGTTACTGTATAATTCTACACACTGCTTCATTCATCAGAACAGACTGATCCTATGTTTATGGCTAAAATGTTTTGCACCCTGACACCACTAAAAATGTTAGTTCTTTTTAGTCAGATTAGGTCATTCTGTGCTTCTGAGAAGAGAGACTTCTCTATTTAGCAAGTTGCCAGGGATAGTGAGGAAGTGAAAAGCAGAAAGGTCTTTGTGTAAAGGTAGACAGGTTGAGTGATATTCCACAGATTTACTAAGTTTTGTTTGCATTTTATACCACAGGATATATTCAGCTACATTGTAGTCCTAACTGACATACATTTCCAATCCACATCTGTCTCCTCTGTAATGCTTCATCTGCCACAGTATCCTTACACTATCTGCACCTTTTTAATTGTACCCTATAAAATGTTCAAAGTACTCTACCAAAGGAAAAACTACTTGCCCCATGGGATTTGTGGAAGCCCAAATTTCTCTCCCACTCTTCCTGCTGCTGGAAGTATAACAGCGGCAGGAGGCACAGTGACTAATCTTATGCTGACTACTCTCCCATAGTGAGGCTGCTAATAGGGGGGGTACTTGTTTAGGAGGCCCCATCAGGGCCTTCTGAGTTCCGTCCAATGAAAATTATGGCCCAGTTTAAATGGGGCGTAATAACATGCTAAAGGGACACTAAAACCTGTAAATAAAGTCCTTTCTATTTATCGCCACCTAGTAATAAATTCAGCAAGTGCTAAAATGACAGGTTTAGGATTACCAGTTTTGCAGAATAACCATAGCAATATAACAAAAACAGTCAGTTGGAGCAGAGGTTTCCAGCTAATCCTAGCCCCTCCTCCCTAAATCAAGGGCTATGCTCAATAACTGAGCATGCTCCCCTCTCCTTAAACCAATTAAAATTCACTTTCACTTGTTTCAGTAAACTTAGTGCAGAGCATCTCTAAGAGACTGAGGGACTGGAATAAAAACAGCTCAGACACAAATGCAGCTCAGTAATTTAAATACTGCACACAAGTAATAGCCTGCATAGAGGTAACAGAAGAAAAGGCCAGGGTTAACAGATAACTTCTGCTCCAAGCAGGGCCACACCAAAAGGTAGGATTCTGCCGAGGGGAGGGGGGGGGAGGTGAGGCTATCTTGGTGGCCCCCCTTCCCTGGCACAGTTGTGTCTGCTCTAGCGCTACAGTGATCCATTCTACCCCACCCCCAGCACTGCCTTTAACTTCCTATGCACATAGAAAAAATGATGGACGACCGGAATTCCAATAGTGTTACTTAATGTGCAAATTCACATAACACAAACACAACATTTCGGGGGGATGAACCTGAAGGGTGGTTCATCCCCCTGAAACGTTGTGTTATGTGAGTTTGCACTATTGGAATTCTGGTCGTCCATCATTTTTCTATGTGGATATTAAGGTTGAGGTGCTCCCTGGGACGGTACCATGAGCTGCTGACTTTCTTTTATTTGGATTTAACTTCCTATGATCAGCTCACAGGAATTCCCCTCCCGGCGAGGAGACTCGAGTGCTCTTGCCGGGAGGGGAATCCCTTTAATGCGCATGCTGATGTC
Organism: Pipa parva; assembly: GCA_019650415.1. Classification (NCBI taxonomy): domain Eukaryota; kingdom Metazoa; phylum Chordata; class Amphibia; order Anura; family Pipidae; genus Pipa; species Pipa parva. The sequence goes on along the minus strand of WMED01019646.1, from coordinate 1,641 downwards.
CGCGTGCAGGACATCAGCATGCGCATTTCAGTTGTTCCGAAGTGAGGCGAACACTACACGCCTCACTTCGGAGCTTGCTGAATTCCCCCCTAGGCTGAGGAGAGGATTTCTGTAGTGCTAATCGTTACAGCAGACACAGCTGGGCCAGGGAAGAGGGAGATAGGGGACAGGGAAAAGAAGGGGGGAGCACCAAAATAGCGCCCCCTCCTACTCTTTCAGGAGGAGGGAGTAAGGAGGGGGAGGGTTGTGGGGGAAGTATATTATGGGTAATGGGGAGATGTTGTGGAGCACCTCTTTAACTGCTGCGCTTTAGTGCACTATATGGGGGTAGTGCTGCACTGTATGGTGCACATTGGAGGGGAGACTGCTGGGGAGGTGCATTTTGGCATTATCGCCTAGGGCACAATTAAATCTTTTCCTGGCATTGGCTCCAAGTGCTTTTTTTTCTTCTATTGCTATGATTATCCTACAAAATCAGTAAGCCTAAAACTTTCATTTTAACACTTAAACTAAAAGTAAACTACTTAAAACTAGGTGGCTAATAAATAGAAAGCACTTCTTTTGCAGGCTTTAGTGTCCCTTGAAGTACATCAACATGTGTTAAGCTGAGGGGGTCTGTGATTCCTAAAGGCAAGGCATTATATACTACTGCCCCATAAATATTGGTAACATTTCCACACGCATCATGAGCACCAATATCTATAATGATCCTAATGGTTAAGAAAACTTTAAGAAAAGATTCTGTAAAAAATAAAAAATTGCTTTTCTAAAGATTATATTTCTCCTCTGCTCTAACTTTTAATTATGATCATTTTACCTATTCTCAGCATGAGCACAACAGAATGCAATAATTATAGCACATGTCTCGATAAAATTATGATTATTCCATATGGGGCCATAGCTTTCACATTTAAATGGAAAATACAATTATCCCCTAGAGCTGATATGATCTGGATATATTCAATTTTCAGAACTTTGTGCAATGTTCATATAAAAATGCCTTAACTACTGTACTTAAATACCCATTATCCCATAGGGTGGCAGCTGTAAAACTCCATGTCACAAGAGTTCATTTGCAGAGGGATAGAAAAGGAAACAACAATCTATGGAAAAGAACTGGCTACCAGAGATACAACAAAATAGATATGGAACTTTCTAATCATGTGCAGTGTTTCCCAAAAATGGATACAGTAGCTGTATCTTCTGAGTTGTGTGTAGTGGCCAAAATGTCAACTTGTACCAGTAATGAATTTAAAGTCTGCCAATGTCTGCAAACTAGTCTGTCCACGTAGTGATCTGAATATTAAGTGCAGTGTTCAAAATAACAAACTAAAACTAATGGAAATTTTTGACTATACAAATTACCCCTCTGCTTGATAAACTGGATGTTAATGCATGCATGTATTACAACAGAACTATTAATTGTATTCAGATGGAGCAGAGTAAAATTGGTAAAAAAAAATTTAATTTACATGTCCAATATGGCCAGTTTATAAGAACTGGTTATCAGTCTGTACATAGAACAGGAGTGGGCAATTATTATTGCCATCAGGCCGCGTGAATGGCCCGGATAGCTTCAGAGGGCTGGGGGCATGTCTAGCGTGCATGACAACTCCCCCTCCCACACTCTGCTGTCCCCAC
>WMED01019645.1:0-10450 GCA_019650415.1 Pipa parva | reverse complement strand
ATGTAAATATTTATATGCAATTACCCATTACATCAAAATATAATTAATCAGATACAACTAATGTGAATTGTATAATTTCAGACACCATGGAGATATCTAAAGACTCTGCTACTTCCGGTTGTTTTAATTGTGTTTATCGCCATATGTGTACAGGTAAGTTACCTGGATAAAAAATAGTAGGCTATAGATTTTCAGTCTTTTTTTTTCTTATTATTTTCAGGTAGCATTCGATAAAATACATTTTAAATATAGCTGTTCTTATTGCTTTTAAGGGAAGGTAGAGGAGAAATATACTGCAATTTCCAATACCTTCACCTCCCCATCATTGTAAGTAGTGAAGTGTTTGTCCATTCATAGATAGAATTCTGTATTTTTGCATTCCAGGTTCTCTTAAATATGTCTTTTTCTTAACAAAAGGAGGGGCAGCAAACATAAAAAGTATATGCTGGAAGACCGTTTTCTGTCAATTCTGTCACTGACTTTTGTCTTTTAACGTTTTCACTTTTCACATGAGATACTGTTAAAGACCTGCTTGGAGCAACATGTTGTCCAAGCAACAGAGAAAATTGGATATTTTTTCCCCTAAGGGGTCAAAGTATCCCTGATATATTCAATTAAGTCTGAGGATTACCCTGCAGGAGTTCAAACAATGGCAATATCTACAGTATAGTATTTGGTAATCTCTAATGCTTTAGTATCATCTGACATCCATGACCTTTACAATATTCTAGAGATTTCATGGAAACCTTAAATTCATGAAGATTCTGTTTAGCTTTTTTCAACCCAGTTGTGTCTAAAGATTTATTGTATGTTTTTCAGTCTTTCTTTCAGTTTCTAAATACCTGAGAATGAAATGGACCACCAGTGGTATAATAAAAGTCAATAGGCAGTTGTTAGATGTGTTTTGCAACCATATGCTCACTGTGCCATTGGCTTTAATGATTAAAACTCTGAAAGGCTGATCTATCATTTGCTGTTGCATAAAATAACAGGACTCCTTCCTTTGTCTTTTACAAAGACCTGTTTATAACTGCATTTAGCATACCTGCCAACAAGACCACTTTTAAAGAAAAGTCTGCATAATCTACTGTATATCTAATATTGGTATATTATTTATATACCAAATTCCTGCAAGGCTATCAACCACAATGCTATTCTGTATGGAATCAGTGGTCTTTACTAAAACAATAGTTAAGCTTTCTGCTTGAATTGCATTATCTGTCTTGTCCCTCTTTACATACTTTTTATGATATCATATTTGCCTTCTAGAGATATTATTATTATTATTATTTTTTTTTTTTTTTTTTAATCTGGCATATGCATTTCCTCCTCTAGCCATGAAAATTCACAAAGACTGAGTCAGAACCATTCTAATAGCCCCTTACTGACCCAAGAGGTTGTGGTTTGTGGACCTGTTGTCCATGTCAGTAACCCCTCATTGGAATCTTCCGAGAATTCCAGACCTTCTTTCTCAGGGGGAGATTCTTCATACCAATCTGGAAATACTATCTTTGACGACATGGCTGTTGAATCCCTAGTTCTGCGTAGAAAGGGATTTTCAGAGGCAGTGAAAAGAACTATATTAAAAGCGAGAAAATCTGTATATTCTGTGGCTTACCATAGAGTATGGAAAGCTTATTGGCGTTGTTGTTCTTGTTTGCATTTGGATTTTGAACAATTTTGTTTACCTCACTTGCTTCAATTTCCGCAGGGAGGTTTAAACAAAAGATTAAGTTTGTCTTCTTTAAAGGTTCAGGTTTTGACATTATCAGTCCTCTTTCAACAGCGTTTAGCTGTGTTAGATGAGGTTCATACGTTTCTTCAAGGAGTTGCTCATATTGTTCCTTTATATAAGGCACCTGTTCCTGTCTGGGATTTAAACTTGGTTCTATCAGCTCTTCAGGAGTCTCCTTTTGAACCTTTATCTAACGCTTCACTGTTTTTTCTTCTTACACTAAAAGTAGTCTTTTTAGTTGTAATTGTATCAGCCAGGAGAGTCTCTGAGTTGGCAGCTCTATCTTGGAAGGATACTTTTCTAGTTTTCCATTGGTTTGTAATATCAAAATATAGTTTATTATAGTAGGTGTATGCTGGCCTTTTTTTTTTTTTTTTTTTTTTTTTTTTTTTTTTTTTTAATAATGATTTTTTTTTTCTCATAGGCTCTAAAAGACCTTAATTCCAACAGGTTAAAGATAAGTTATTTTAAAGGGTCCCAAAAGGAAAGGTAATACATACATTTTTTGTATCAAGTATGCTTTTAAAATGATTATATGAAAAGTTTCTGATACTTATATTTGTGAATCCAGTATTCTGACTTGCCAGTCCTTCACTCATTGTTCAACATGACAGTCCTATTGATTTTGTTAATTGATGAGTCCTAATGAATTTTCCTTCTAGCAATACAATAATAGACCATGGAAACACTACTAATCTTGATTGTTGCATATTACTGGCCAGGTATATTGCACAACTGCGTCCTTCCCATAATGTATTCCTTTAAAAGCTGACTCCACATTCACATTTCAATTTCTAAACTGCAAATCAGAATCTCTAATGTGCCTCTAGATCATCTGCAAATTTGACTACACAAAGCAGTTACATATATAGTCATTAATACAATGTTATCAATAATTGTAGTTTATTTGTTCAGATTTACAGATTTAAGAAAGCATATTATATACAAAGCACAAATTACTTATAGATGAAAATGTTTTCTCCCTTAGCAATCTTTTTTTGTTTTTTTTTTACATTTTAGATTATTGGTAGGTTTTACTTCATGCACAGTATAATGAAATTGGGCCTCGCAAATATAGATTTCTTTATTCAATTATTTTGTCCCCATTGTGTTTAGATCATGATTATCTATTATGTTTGATCTGCTATCAGAATTATTTCACCACATTTGTTAACTTTTTTTAGAAGATGGAGGATATTTGTTACTTGTGGATTATAATGATGGTCAATACAAATATTTATCTAGATAGATAGAATCAGCAATTGCATACTTTCACATCACAATTGTAAATACACAATAAAAGAAATTAAGTATTATAGTGGGGAATGTAGGGGTTTACATGGCTGAGGGCGAGGAATGTAGAATTGTGTTGAAGATGGAAAATAGACGATTGGAATAAGATTTATTCTGGTTTATGAGAGTTCTGTAATAGGATTGTTTACCTAGGGAGAAAGTAGGAGTTAAGGCACGAGAGCAAAAACCTATAATGCAGAAAGTCTGCCTAGGAACGGGATTTCCTCCACATACATTGTGCACAACTCGTGCATTCAGCCAGTGGCGATGATTATTAATACAAATCAGTATAGGCTGCAGAGGGGCAAATGAGTTAATAGTAGTAGATAAAATGGTGTTCTAGGAAATAGCCTGGGCATCAGGATCAGAGGAGGGCAGGGATGTGGATAGGCTGGAAGACTGAAATAGCAAATGCCTGACTATCAATGGCATGCTTGTTGCAAATAAACGTTTTAGGAGGTGGAGAAGGTGGAATAGGAGAGTATGAGATAGAAAAGTTAAGATGGTGGTAATATGACGGAGGGAAAGGGCTGATGTTAAGGAACAGTCCCGCTGAAATAAAATAATTAACATTTGTTTATTTATGCTAATTAACACCTTTTAGTAATTTTTTTTTTTTTTTAAAAAGTTAAAAATTCTTACCTGTAATGAAGTACTTCCATGTTGGACACCCCAGCCTCCAACACCGCTGGCGACTCTATGGTGTCCTAATCAGGAGATCACTATCAGAAGTGCATTCCTCACTAGCCGCTCTCCTACTGAAGCCCCACATCGGCATTTCCTAGAAGTGACATGGAGAGCAAGCACGTCATCAATGTGTCCACCCTGTATGATGTGCACGGTCTCCAAGTGACTTCCAGGAAATACCGATGCGGGGTTTCAGTAGGTGCGCAGCTAGCAAGGAATGCACTTCTGCTAGGGATCTCCTGATTAGGATGCTGTAGAGTTACTGGTGGTGTTGGAGGCTGGGGTATGCAACACGGAAGTTACTTATTTATGAGCAAGAATTTTAACTTTTTTTTAAAAATTTGATAAATCGTATTTACTAAAAGGTGTTAATTAGCATAAATAGACAGCCGGACTGTTCCTTTTAAGAGCAGAGAGAGAAGCATTTTTTGTAAACAAAAAAAAAAAAATGATCTAGAAAGTGACCATCTCTATGGGTGCTCGAGTTAGTCCACTGGTGAAGGTCAAAAGAGGAAGTTAAGTGGAGATAATGAGAAGGCAAAGATAGAGAGGGATCATCAATATGACAATTAAAGTGTCCCAAATTGAGTGCGGGGCTATCATTAGAATGAAAAAAGGCTGGCCAGGATTCAAAGTCTGATAGAAAAGCATCAGGTGAGGAAGCACAGGTGGCCCGTATATATCAGCAACATGTAAATGTCAGGGATAGAAAAGATGGATAGCATGAACCTCAAAGGAAGAGAAGACAAAGCAGTCAGGAATAGCGATACATTTGAAATGACAGCTGGGGTCAAGAAAGAGCTGGAGAAAAACAGATTGTGAATTAAAGTGGTTTTGTTTGTTATAGAGTGTGCATTAAGGAGAGAGCAGATTAGTTTTTTGTTTATCTGCCATTTTTTTTTCTAGAAAGCATGCAATCTTTAAAAATGTCTTTACTTTCACTTCAGGCTTTTTGGCTTATGTAATGAATGTGTATTCATAACGTAACCAGTCACTCGTCACCAGTTACTTAGATTGTAAGCTTCTTGTTGCAGGGACCTCCAACTTCTTGTGTCAATCACAAACTAGCACTTAATTTCATGTATCCTTGTAATATTTTACTTGTATTGTTTTATGCACTTTTCCATTGTATTGTACTTGTTTCGCTGAATTGTACAGCGCTGCGTAAATTTGTGGCGCTTTATAAATAAAATTATACATACATACATACTCAACTGGTGCGTAATAAATGCATGCCATTTATTGCCTACAATGGAACACACAAGGCTATATTACTTGTACTTGTCTGAAGGCTTATACTGAACATCTGGCTGGTTTGCACCTGTAAAGTTGAGGGTAGAGGTGCCTGGATTATTTAAATGGGATAAGTATGTATTACACAAACCTAAAAAACAACAATATAAAAGTTATTTGTGCCGTATGTTATCAAAAAATACAAGATAACTTTGATTTTATAAAACCACAGGCGCTACAATGCCTTGTAAAGTCATGTAGCTCTTATTCACTAAAGTCCAAATTGTTGCATATAGGTGTGAATTCACCAGCTAAAAACAGTCACAATAGACTGCTACTGTCACAGAGGTGTCTTTATAATGAGAATATTGTCAGTCGCAACTTTACAATGGGAAAATTGTCTTGGTCGTGGATTTGCTATGGGAATCTGCTGTTTGAGAATTTGACAGTCAAATGCGCACCTTAATGAATAACCCTCTTGGTCTTTTCAAGCTAGAAAAAGCAAACCTGGCAAAAGGACCAACAGATTATTTTTTTGCATTTTATAACGTACATCATGAACTGGGAAATGGTTGCATAATATGAAGTTTGTAAGCCATGCTACCTTTCTGTAGAAAAGTCAAGATCGAAAAAACTTGCACGGTAATCTCGCGGGAACAACGCAAGATCTTGTGCGATGAACTCTGAAAGACTGAAAGCAGTAAAGTTTAAAGCAACTTTATTTTTATGTATTTTGTTGTTTCCAGTTTTGTTTGACTAAGTAGGCAGTGCACAATATATTTAATTTGTTCATGCTGTTTTTATGCACGGCAAGAGAGCAGAAATAAGCATAGTTGCTTTAAATAGTAATTTTAACCTGCAGATTAGGAAAGTGAATTATTGGTTCTTTGGAAAACTCACAAACCATTAACCAATGATTGTCCTAATTGCAGTATACAACATAGAATATTTATTTTTATAGAGAACCTGGGTGTTGGTATGTACTCCTTTATATAGTATGGATAGGGTAATGTACCCTTTCTATGAATTATGCAGATATTGCAATCCACAGAGGACTATATCTATATCTATATATATATATATATATATATATCTATATATAGATATATATATAAAATAAGCATCAGGCCACAAGCAGAGTACTGTTTATTAAGGTCATGGAAAACTTTTAATATTCTTATAAATAATGTAAATAGTTAATAGATAATGCTTTATAATGTGCAATTTTCTCTACACAGTTTATTTAAAACTGGTACATTGTTCTTATTCTCTTTCTCATTCCTGCAGAGCCCTTGCATTTTCTTTTCCTTTAAGCCAGCTGTTCTCAACCTGTGGGTCGAGACCCCATTTGGGGTCGAATTATGATTTGCCTGGCGTCGCCTAAGACCACTGGAAATATAAGGATTAAATGGGGTTGCCCAATAATAATTAATAAATGGGGGTCACCAAAACACGGGGAATTATACTAAAGGGTCACGGCAATAAAAAGGTTGAGAACCACTGCTTTAAGCCTTTGAGCTTTCATTTTTAATCATCCACTTAGATTGTAAGCTCTACGGGGCAGGGACCTCCATCCTCTTGTGTCAATCACAACCTGGCACTTAAAGTGATTTCACACTACTCACTTGTAATGTGTAATTTACTATTCTCATGTCTGTCTTATATTTCTATTGCTGAATTGTACAGCGCTGCGTAAATTTGTGGCGCTTTATAAATAAAGTTATACATACATACAATCCGTTCTCTCTCTTATCTGTATCTCTCCTACAGTTTCTTTGAAGCTTCACATTAGCCAAGACAAACTGCTGGTAACCAAGGTTGATATACTGTTGTTTTATCATTACATTCAAAGCACACCATGTCCATCTCAGTCAAGGATGGTCAGTCCCATAAAATAATAATGATCTTTTTAATATGCCAAGTAAAATCTCCTTTTGCGCCTTCTAGGCAGTTTGGCAGTCTTGTAGGTCTTTTTTTCCCTAGAACATCACTGTCTGCACCTGCTGCATAAAATGATGTTAACACTTTGTGTGCTTCTTTGTAAATTTCTGAGGGTATAGGATCTATCACTAAGGTTTGTCTTCCTTGTTCATTTTTCTTTTTTAATTTTATATAGTTAACACACGATCTTTTCATTGCTATATGGCAGTAATTAACTGTCATTTTATCATTAATCTGTTAATGGATTTTCTGAATGGTTTTTAAACCCTAAGTGCATTCTAAACCCATTTGTTTTTCTTTCATTATCGCTATAGATTGGAGCATATGGCCACTGGAGAGGTAAAGATAATTGTACATTATAAACAGATGTTTTGTATAGATTTAATTCCTGGCATAATACAGTTTTCTTTCTATTCTATCATTGTCCTTTTATTTTCTGTAAATACTTTCAAAGCTAATTGTGAACAAATGCTAGCAGAAAAGAAAATCTATTAGCTGGAATTTAATACAATGCAAGCAGAATGTATTGTCCTTGTCTCTCAAAAAGAGCATCTGCAGTCATTTTTGTTTTTTACAAGCCTCAATTTTTTTTGATAGATATTTATTTATTTGTCAATTCTACATATGTACATAAGGACATACAAGGATTGAAATTGTGTTACTCATCTCTCCAGTCTCCAGCATAAATGACAGTTGAAAAATAGGCAGTGATTTACAAATCAAGTAATCGAATAATCAAAAGCAAAGTGCAATGGAGTGCATAATATAAATATTGTTGCAACACTTAAAGGGAAGTTTACCTTAAAATGAACTTTTTAGTCCTAGACAGTGGCGATCTAAACTGACCATGCACTTATTATATTCAACATCAATCTATTAAGATTATATTCTCATGAAATTTGCCCGTTTATGGATTATTATGGATCAAAGAAGATTAGCCATGATAATTTAGCCAATTGATCTTTTATACTGGAAAGTTATGATTTTTTGTCCTAGAGAAATTAAAATTACATAAGAATAATACTGCTGTGTGCTTGTGTCAGTAGATTTAACAAGAAAACACTGACCGAATTATAATTTCTGAGCATTTCAATAACTGTATGAATAGCTAAAGGTGATTTGACAGTGTTTTCATTTTTTTGAATTCAGGTTTTAAGTAGTACACCTAATTCTTGTATGCCGAACTGAGCTGTTGGAGTGATACTTTTAATAATAACGTTAAAGGTGACTTTATATTGTTAAGTAAAATTTTGTTTTTGGTGATTTAATGTCTCCACAGTTGGTGTATCATGCATTGCAGCTGGTAGCATTTGGTGTGCTTGCAATCCTAATTATGAGGCTGAAGTTGTTTTTGACACCTCACATGTGCATTATGGCTTCCTTGCTATGTTCGAAACAGGTGAGAGGTTTTTCCACAGAATCTGGTACAAGAGGCAGATGTATAAAAAGATGTGCAATGTTTCTGAGACATTTTTTATACATGCAATTGTTTTTGATATACAAGTCCATGTTTGTGCTTTTAAAGGAGCATTATTCCAACCTAATAAATATGCATAAAATGCATCTTTCCATTTAAAAATCTGTATGTGGAATGTATATATAAATATTGCCAGAACTATTAAAGACTTTACAGCAAAAAATGAAAATGCCTTAAATCCATAAGTAGTTACTGTTTGTTGGACCTGTGCTTTCAAAATTGTTACATTTTGTCAAAAAAGTAAGCTATTTAGCTTTAAATATTGTGCTTTCTGGGGCACATCCTGCATAATGATTTGCAAAAGTATCATACAACATGGTTGCTCTCAGTAACAATAAAAAAAAAAAAAATCAATTTGAAAGAGTTGTATTTAAATAACTAACATGTCAATCTGAATGAGAAGTTCTTTTTTGTGTACCTACAGCAGACAGATCTGATATCATATATTGATCAGTTAGATGCAAAGAAAAATGACAATAGCAAAGTGTATTATCATTGCTAGAACAATTTTCATTGTAACTAACTTCACATCTGTCAAAGTTAAATTAACTGTTCATATACAGTACATTTACTAAGCATTTATTATAAATGTTGTTGATGATTGTTGGATTTAGTGTTCCTTTTTAGAGTTTCTTTTTACCTGAAAATTCTAAAACTTCTCTGTAAAATAACAATGAATTTTTAATATTTTACAGTTACTGAATTACTGTGATTATGTCTACTTTTGTGCTTCTTTGTGTCTTTCAAAGCATACCATTTTTATTTGCAAACAACTGGCACTTCAGTTTCTAAATACCATGGTGCTACAGTAAGACAAAATATTTCTATAATTATACAAGGATACAGGACTCAAAGAGGTTTGGTACAGCACTGGGACAAGGTTCATTGTCAATCTCTAATTCATCCTTTTTTTGTCATCTCAAGTGAACTGACTGCAGTCATGATGAAAATATTTACCAATCCTATTTTGAATTCAATGCTACATTTGCAATGACTGCTTGCCGTACCTTTGGAGATTGAGCAGTCCCTGTCTTTGTGCTTCAATGCTAAAAAGATTAAAGTGCACCCATCAGCATAAAATGACATTGTTTAGTCTAGCATAGTATGCTAGACTAAACAACTTTGTCATTTAAATCAATAAAAAAATATGTACCTTTTAAAAGTTATCCCAAGGTGAATTTGCCTCTGAGAGGCTGTACTATCAAGCCGGCTTACTTGATTGAAAAGTAAGCCAGCTTCATGACGCGATCGCACATGATCGCACACGCACGCGACCGCGCGCCTCTAGGCTGGGCAGGCTCAAAGCATATGTGCATTGAGTCTCCCCAGCCAGTAATGCTGACAGCTATCCCAGTCAGTTACAGGGGAAGCTGTCAGCGTTACTGGCTGGGAAGACTCAAAGCACAAATGCTTTGAGCCTGCCCAGTCAAAAAAAAGTGGGGGGGATGCACAGTGTGGGGGTGGGATGCACAGTGGGGGATGGTGCACAGTGTAGTGGATGATGCTGTGTAACTTGATAATGCTAGTGCACGTAAGATTTTGAGACAGGGGAGGAGAGCCTGCTTGTTAGGGGGCGTTCCTGTAGTGTTTGGGCCAAATTTATTAAAGTCGTAAATTTTACTGATCGATTGCAATTTGCTTAATCGATCACTTTGCCTTTAATAAATTTCGCCCGGCAGAAAATTTCAGCTTCCATGCTTTCAAATTGGGACAAGATTCAAGTAAGTGTATTTTCAATATGCAAACTTTTTTTTGTTCCTAATTACTTGATTTACATTAAAAAGTCACATACTTTATAAAGCTGTAATAATCCTGAGCTGACGGGTGCACTTTAATTTAAAGTCCTTATCACTAACCTCAACAAGAGGACACATCCAGGAAGGAGGAAACTAGGAGATGGGAATTCTGGGACTTCTATTTTCTGGCAGCTCATGGGGCAAAAATAAATTGCTAGAAAGACCTTTTCATTAGCTAAAAAAAATAAATTGGGAAAAAATTGTTTGGTTTTTTTTTTGTTTTATTTTTGTTATGATCTGGGTATAGGGAAGATAGCGACCTCCCCTATCCCGCCAAGGCACACAACC
>WMED01019643.1:0-12371 GCA_019650415.1 Pipa parva | reverse complement strand
ATGGCTGGCAAAATATTGTCAGCGGATTTGTGTGACCGCCCTCTCCCTTTTTGAGAACTTTTGACCCATACTGACACTACCCCATCGTCTTCCTCCTCATCTACTGATGAAGTGGTCACAGGCACATTCTGCTGAACAGACCATGATGGATCCGCAATGTCATCATCATATTCATCATCATCATCACCACCGGTAACTTCCTCTACTTCCTCTTGCGGGATACAAGACTCAGTCACTTCAAGTCGTTGTCGACTTCTCGGAATTTGTGAAAACTAAACAGCTTCATTCTCATCCTCTGATGGCATCAGTGATTCGGCATCAGGGCATACAAAGTCATCCTCTTTTGCCTCTTGTTCTTTTGAAATGACTTCTGACAATGGCAACATTGTGTCATCAAAGAGGTCTTCAGAAAATGTATTATCCTCAGGTTGGACGGATGATGAAGATGATAACATATGCGTTCGTGACTGGGAGGGCGAGGAGGTACAATTGCTGGATGCAGGTTGCGTTAACCACTGAAGAACAGATTGGCAATGCTGTTCAATAGCGAGATTCACAGGGCACCTAGAGAGCGATGAAAAACCTGACTGTCCTGCAACTGATGATGTGGTGGCTTGCTTGTTTTCCCCAGCACTGACAGGAGCCCCAGTTCTCCTACCTCTAGCTCCAAGTCCTACATTCCTCCTCTTTGTTGGCTTACCACCAGTAGCTCGCTCCATGTTCAAATATCAAAATATTAAATATACCTGTCTATGTGCAAGTAGATTTTTTTTTGCAATTTCCTGCCTAACTATTTTGTATGTTAGCAGGAGTTCCAGAGAACAATTTTCTACCCAGAGCAATAACCAACCAGTGCACTATGTGCAACAAAAATTATTTTTTGCAATTACCTGTCTAACTATTTTGTATGTTAGCAGGAGTTCCACAGAAAAAGTTGCTATCAAGAGCAATAACCAACCTGTGCACTATGTGCAACAACAAAAAATAAAATTGAAATTAACTTATAAAGGATTTGCTAAACACTGGCAAACTGACTCAAAGCTTTTAAAAAAGCTATGGAGAGACAGTAATACGTTATACTATATAACAGTAACAGACTGTTACTATGTGCAAGAAAAAAATAATTGCTTTAAACTTATAAAAGCTTGCTAAACACTGGAAAACTGTCTCAGAGCTTTTAAAAAAGCTATGGAGAGACAGTAAGACGTTGTGCTATAGCAGTAACATACTGTCTGTCACTATGTGCAAGAAAAAAATAATTGCTTTAAACTTATAAAGGCTTGCTAAACACTGGCAATCTGGCTCAGAGCTTTTAAAAAAGCTATGGAGAGACAGCTAAGTGTACCAGTTGTGCTAAGTGTACCAGTATCAGTCTCAGACTCTCAGTCAAACTGAAAACCGAATGATGCTAATCAGCCAGTGAGCCAAATATATAAAAAAACGGTCATGTGATTTCTGTAGCCAATGAGATCCATACACAGCCCAGTGGTGACGTTGTTTACCCACACCCCCCACCCCCTTTGTGCTCTGCCCTGATTTGCTGGCCGCCAAAATTGCAGGAAGCACAGAAAAGGGCGCCTGTTTAATATGCATATGTCAGACTCATGACGATTATCGTTACAATTTATTTACAATCATCGGCTCATCGATAACACCCGATAATTGTAATAACCGTACCGATTTCAACTTTGCTTGATATCATCGCTCATCACTAATAATGAAGATAAATCTGGAGAAAAAGAGGAAAGGGTTGAAAAAGAATACAGAACAATAGAAGAGAGAGAAAAAGGAATGTCATTATTCAGGAGTAAATGGAAAAAGAGAATGCGTTCTTTGTGATTGACTCCAGTCTGTAGTTTTCTGGTGGTCCCTGGGAGCCTTAGTAAGGCATTGCAGATATCTGCTTCCAAAGTAGCTGGAATATGCTCAATGCAGTTTAAGGGCAAATTTTATAAAGCTCGAGAAAGTTGATTTTGACCTTCTTGAGTTTTATCGATGTAAAAAAAATGGGTGCTGTATCGATCAATACTTTTCTATCGGGCACCGTTTTTTAACATCGATAAAACTCAAGAAGGTTGAAATCGACTTTCTCGAGCTTTATAAATATTGCCCAATTGATTGAAAAAACAGATAGCAAAATAATTAAAGTGATACTGACACATGTGCAATCTTTGCACCATTCTAAAGATCCTTAACAGTTATCTCTAACTCATATTCTTATCATTTTTGTCAGTGGCTTTTCTAACATAGGATCATACCTGATTTTATGTCATGTAAGGTCTGAACTGACAGCTTTTAAGTCAGTTGGTGCTTCTGTCCCTCTGAGAAATGCAGTTCAGACTGCACCATCTTGCTCAGTAAAGTAGAGATGTGCTGGAGTTTAATCACATACAGTAAACGCTACACTGAGTTAAAGGGATGGAGTAAACTGTAATCTGTATCTATAATTCTTTGTATTTATTGATTGATAGTCTTTAGAGTTTCATGACAACAAAAGGTGTTGGGAAGAAAATGGTTGAAAATAATTCTAATTCGGAACCAAAGATTTGATAAATATTTTATATGTATTCAGTGTTAAAAGGATTTGATGAGGTGGCAATCTTTTAGTAGTAGACAAATGGCCCCATTGTCCAATGACACATTTGAAACATAAATCAAGGGTTTATTACAGTAAATGCTTATTTTAAAAGGTTGATCTGCTCAGATTAGTGTAAACCAGAATTATCATGGAGATTCCATCTATATTGTTTCTTTAAAACAGCACACCTAAAAAACTCGCTTTTTGCATAGGTTATGATTTATAAGTCTAGAACTACAGTTTATGCCACTGATTTAAAGTGAGCCTTCTCTAAGGTGAGGGGGACTCACACTGCAGGGATTACCTGTTTGACTTTACCACTTCAGACTGACAAATTAAAGTTCTGATGGCAGGACTCTGCATCCTACTTCTTCCGACTGACTACACCACACAACACATCTGATAGCGTTCACCGTTGTCCGCTTGTTCGACAAGACTATTCCCCACTTAGTCAATAATAAGTGAATTCACGACTACTTTGCAGATGTGACTTGAATTGTAATGAGGTGAATGCAACAGGTGAATTCATCCTTAAGTCAATGAGGCCCTGTATGTCTCTGGATTTAAATATAAAAGACAAAGCATGCGCATTAAAGGGATTCCCCTCCCGGCGAGGGCCTGAGTGTCTTAGCTGTATATAATAAGCCTACAAATAGTAAACAGGAAAACATTTAAAAAAGACTGAGATTTTAACAGAGCTCTCTATCATGATTTTTCCGAAGTTTCCCATTAATGTTGAGCGGTATGATTCCACAAACTGAAGAACTACAATGAACTACAATTCCCAGAGTGCCTTTAGTTAAAAATTTAGGATCCAGCACTTTCCAGATTGCTTAGCTGCACAACATTTTTTTTTTTGTTCGTTACAGAAAGGCAATGCTTTCTATAAGATAAGCTCTTTGATTTGGACATTGATATCACTTTAAGGAAGAAAAAGGGGAGAGAATTGCATTATATATACAGCAGTATTTTTAAATATAAAGCATGTGTATGTGATCTGAGGAATTTACTGTATAATAAAGATATATGTACTTTACATATACAGATGAAGCAGGGATGATTTTTTTTTATTATTATTTTCTTTGAAGCTGTTATTAAACACAACTCAGTGAGGCATCCCAGCATATTAACTGTAGTTTTCTTTTTTGCACTGCCATTTATTGTATTCTATATAGCGCTGCTATATTAAGCAGCGCTTTACAGAGGTTTGGCATTCACTTCAGTCCATAGCCTATGGAGCTTACAATCTAGTTTCCCTATTCAGACACAGATGTATGTTTTTGGATTGTTGAGGAAACCGTGGGGAGAACATACAAACTCCATGTAGATGAAGTCCAGGGTGGAATTGAACCCAGAACCCAGTGCTACAAGGCAGCAGTACTGACCACTGTGCCACTGCACTGCCTCCTTGTGTTATTTTTAGTTCATTTTTGTTGAAATTCTGTAAAGTTATCCCTTAAAACATGTGAAATGACAAAGCCAGTTGAGCTACATTTATAATTAGAATTTTTTTTTTCAAATGATTGCAATAAAACATGTGTATGAAAGGAGAGTTATATATTTGTATTTATTAATATGACTAGGAACTGATGCGTTTCTTATGTCACTGCTGGAAAAAGTCATTCCCCCACAGCTCTGCAAATGTATGAGCAACTGTATATGTGTAATGAGTCTTCTACATACAGAAATAGTATTTTAATTGCCATCTGTATCTTTGGCAGATTGGACTGTTTTCTGTGGCGCTACATATTCATTTATTTCTGAAAGTCCTTTCATGTCACTGTAATATTTATCTGCCAGGCTGCATTGATTTTACCCATATTTACGCTAAAACCCTTATCCTATGTCCATTTTAAAAATGAAATGTCATTGGTCCATTTTCAAACATAATCAGATGCCCTCAGCTTGGATTCATGTTGACAGTATTTTGAAAAGGAAGGTGTCATAAATAACAGTTTAACAATGTAATTTTTTACAGGTTACTGTTTGTTCCATGAAATTCAAGTGTCTCCCCTAAGAAACAGCAAAGCATCGGAATAGGCTCAGGGCAGTTATTCTGAAGACAGAATGTCATCCTTTTATTAATCGTTTCTGCATTCGTTCACACATCAAGCTCAAGACAAAATGCAATTTGAATTAGTGAATAAGTAAATGAATATTTCAGGGGCAGACCTCTTAACTCAAGTGAATAACAAAACCCAAAGCGCATTTACAATTTGTTTATTTACAGCACATACAATACAATAAAATATAGATCACATTTTAAAATATGCTTTAAAGGAGAACTACTGTTATAAACTAAACTTATCTCATCGATCTAGCAGTATATAAGAGCATATTTACTAATTCCAATTCTACCATATTGAGTTACTTCACCCCCTTTTATTTATTTTTTTCCTGTTCTTTTCGGACCCTGATTTATAAAGAATGGATAAAAATGTTTCCCCATCGAAATAAATCATTAATAGGAGGAATCTTTGAAATGTTTTTCTATGAAGTTTCCTTCCATTATCAATTGATATTGATGTATATTTTTGATGGGGAAATATTTTGGACTTAGGCTAAACAACAGGACCAACTCCCATAGGGAATAATGGGTTTATGCCAGCCTGAGGGTGGAGAATTCTTTTAATGGATAAAATGGTTTTTGAAGAGCTTAGTAAATAGGAGAAAACAACAATATCTTTAATTATAGGTCATTTCTCTTGTATTTACTAATCAAAAACCTGTTCGACTTTAGTAAATGTGCCCCAAGTGTACTTTACCAGAAAGCTGCTCAAATCCCAAATCAGTAAAAAAGCCACATCCAACATACAATGGTTGATTCAAATGGGTGCCAAGGAGAATAGACGAGCTCCAAATCCAGTGCCCAACATTAATAAAGTTCTCCGGCACTCCAATATAAAAGAAAAAGTAGGTATTCCATAATTACATTAAAAACCAGGATCCATACAGTGCAAAGTATAGCAGCACCTTACGCGTTTCGCGCCCAAGACGCTTAGTCATAGTGTACTTTGTGTACTACTGCTAGTTCGATCAGGTAAGCTTAATTTCCAACAATAGTTCTCCTTTAAATTGCAACCTCAACCTCAACCTCACTGTTCATTCACTTCGCAAGTAATAATTTTATCACAAAATTTAGGTCCTTTTCCCTTTATAAAGGACTCCCAGACTATGAGAAAGAAGATTCTCTGATCTGATGAGATGAAGATTGAATATTTTGGTATTAATTCTAAGCGCTTCATCTTCCAACAAGACAATGACCCTAAGCACACAGCTAAAATAACAAAGCAGTGGCTTCAGAACAACTCTGTGCCAATTCTTGACTGGCCCAGCCAGAGCCCTGAAGTAAATCCAAATTGAGCATCTCTGGAGAGACTTGAAAATGGCTGTCCACCAACATTCTCCATCCAACCTGAGGGAACTGGAAAAGATCTGCAAGCAAGAATGGCAGAGGATCCCCAAATCCAGGTGTGAAAAACTTGTTGCATCATTCCAAAGAAGACTCATGGCTGTACCAGCTCAATAGGGTGCTTGTACTCAATACTGAGCAAAGGCTCTGAATAATTATGACCATGTGATATTTCAGTTTTTCTTTTTTAATAAATTTACAAAAATATCTACATTTCTCTTTTATTTCTTTCAAGATGGGGTGCAGAATGTACATTAATGAGCAAAAAAAATTAACTTTTTCGATCTTACCAAATGGCTGCAATGAAACAAAGAGTGAAAAATTTAAAGGGGTCTGAATACTTTCCTTACCCACTGTAGTATTATGGGCTACCTTTTTATTGAAAAATCGAGATTGAAAAACTCGTGTAAAAAAGTGTAAATGTCGATCAAAAAACTCTTGCAATATTTACCACAAGAAAATTAGGAGATCTTGTGGGAATATACTCGGAAAAGCAAAATCATTCTCTTCCAAGTTGATAAAATTTTGCCCTAAGGACAAAATTGAATAAAATTGAAAATATCAATATCTATATTACCAATATTGCAATATTGGCTGTTTTTTGTCAATATCGCCAATATCAATGTCATGATATCAAATTTTCCAGTGATATTATGAATTTTCCATAGAAATGAGCAGATTAAAAATTTTGATTGAATTTCAATATCGCGATATCGATATTAACAATATCGTGATATCCGTAAACTGCCAATATCTGTAAAAATTGGCCGATATCGCCATATCGATATTTTCGATTTTATTATGTTTCACCCTTAGTATTATAAAAGTAACATAAAATGGGTACAAAGCAGAGATTCAGGAAAGTGTGAACTTACCTGGCGATCCTTCAATTCACTTCGCAGAGACTGGTATGTGCTCCCTGCTCTCCTGCACGCAGAGATCAGCGAATGCTTTAAAGGTACTTCAGCTCACCTCGCGAGACTGGAATACCTACTAAAGTGTTCGCTGATCTCTGTGTGCAGGAGAGCAAGGAGCGCATACCAGTCTCGGCGAAGTGAATCGAAGGATCGCCAGATAAGTTCGGACTTTCCTGAATTACCCCCTCTAGTATTTGTTTAATTTTTATTATTTTTTTCTCAAACTAAACATTAGAATAAAAATCTTGTTTAAAGGAATGTATTCTCTTTGACCAGCAGATGAATTTATTTTTCATTTCTCAGCAGATACATTGTATTATCATTTTGACAATGGGATGAACGATGTGCATATTAGTTTTAACTCAGACTCGAGATTTCAGTGTGTTTTTCTCCTTCCGTAAGTGGTATTTTGTAATATTCCATTGGAAGGCAAATCTTTGCAGCGTCTGTTACAAGCACTCTATTTAAGTAATTATCTCTGACTTCATTCCTTAGAAATCACTTGTGGATGTGTGTAACTGCATGTATAACAGCCTTGCCTCTGCAGGGCATTAATAGTTTTGCCAGACTAGACAACTGCATATTTCAATTAGTCTTCTTAACAGACTTAACAAAGTGTTTTAGTTTTTGTGTCAATATATTTACTAAATAGGCAAAATGCATTTGTTGACAAGTAGAAAAAAATAAACAATGATATGAAGTGCTGACAAAATAAAATTTATAATCCCCTTTCATTTTCTCCTCTACAGACCATTTTAATTTTCCCTAGCTGATAGAAATTTAATAAAAATGAATACGTTTATGAAGTCTGCTGCATCCCAAAAATTGAGTAACTGAACAAGAGGTGTTTTATTTGTTTGTATGTTATGTGAGCACTGTCCAGTTAAGCTGAGAAATATACATTAGGTAGTTTACTCCTGTTCCCTAATAATGGGAATACATTTCCTATACTGGTTTCAGATCTGTTTCTTTCTACTCTTGGTTTCAGTTTTAATGTTAATGAATCATGTATAACAGAAGGGACATGAGATTCACATATGTTCATATCTTTTGTTCTAATTGTTTTAATAATGTTATTTATTCCAGTCTGGATACTGGATGTGGAATAGATAATTGACATTTTACTCAGCATCTAAAAGGGCAACTTAGTCATCAGCTGGGATTTTTGCAGGTCAGCGATTGCACTTAAAGGCTTTTATTAATATTTGCCAAACTCTTTTAGGAGAATGGCATATTGCCAAGCGTGAATGAAGTAAGTATACACAATGGAAGCAATAACTTTGCAGCTGTTCTTCCTTTAAAGCAGTACATATCCATAAATGTCAGTTGTCATCTGGTCTAAAATTATTTCAAAATAAGTTTCAGCCTTGGGAGTCAGTGGGGCAGGGGAAGAATAGCATTCTCCAAGAGTTAGAAGTTTAGTGCTGGTTCATACCCAGCACTTGGGGCTTTCAGCTGCAGTGTCTCTGCCCACAGAACTAGAAACAATGTAGAGTATTTTCCCCACCTCCTTTGAAGACTGCAAGGCTAAAGCTATTTGTTTATCTATAACAGTTAAAAATACTTCCTGGTTTAAAACTTAACCTGTAAATTTTATTGGGTAATAGGATGGAAGCAATATCAGAATAGGATGAATAATTGATAGAATATTCGAGGAGTACTTAATCTAAGGATGGCTCAGGGCAGCCACACATGTACAGGGCACAAAAATGTGAATAGAAAACTAGTTTTCTTAAAGAAACTAGTTTAATTAAAGATACTTGGGATGGAATGGAAGGAAAGGTTAGAATAATTGTGAAGAATTTGTTTAAAGTTAAAAAAATAACCAAAAAAACTAAATTGTATGAAAACCAATGCTAGAAGTATGACAAATAAAATGAATGCACTGAAATTATTAATGTTTATAGAAAAGTAGCACATAGTGGAGATAAGTATTCACAATGAAAAATATTCATGATTTATTTTTAAGATTATTTAATAGATTTATTGGAGTAAACAGCAGACTCAAATTCCGGCACTTCCAGGCTTAACAAAAACAGGCATTATTGAAGTATCATCCGGCCAATAAGAGCAGAGAGAGAAGTGCCGGAAATTGAGTTTTGTGTACCTTGGTTGTGGCGTGGGGTTCGCCCGTTCCTGGCACTAAGCTTTTTTCTGGCTCTTTGTGCAGTGACGGCTTTGTTTACTTCTGGATCAGATATTGTTTACTTGTGTTTACTTCTTGATCAGATACCTCTATAAGGATTGAAGCAGAATTTGTGTTTATTGTTGTAAAGACATGCAAAAGGTTTTAGGAATTTTAGTTAACAAGTTTGCCAAAGTGCATTAAAAGGGATAAAGATGAACATAATTAGAACATCGTTATACCAATTTACAAATGACTCATTAGTACAGTTTTGATCACTACTGACTGGAAATCCTACTGTGTCAGACACTAATATGTTGATGATATTCAGATAAAAAAGTGTATTTTAAAACCCTGTTTAGTATGAATTAAGTATTGACCATCATTATTGAAGCACAGACTTATCTAGGGATATAGTATATAATACCATGTACAATATTTATTGAGATAAGAAAATTAGTGCACTATGGGAATGAATTATTTTATATGTGACCAAACTATCCTTGACTAATTTTATACAGATAATTTTCTTTCCTAATACTCTGACTGCTCTGTCATTTTTTTTTTTTTTATGGACCACCATGCTTTAAGTGGAAGTTTGATTAAGGTACAGGAAAATGCATGGACGTCCACAAGGGTGGACAAGCACATCCCCTTGAAAGCATCCCGGGCCACAAAAAGAGTTGGTCTAACCTCCCAATGCTCAAGTTTAGGACTCCTGATACTTCATGTGACATTCACATACCACTGATGTCATGAAGTCATGGCATTACCCCCGTGGGATATATTTCTGCAGATACCCATCAGAAGATGCATGGGAAGAGCATCTCTCTATTTATCTACATAAGTGGAGACACATATGGAATGCAGCAATATAAATATAATATCTGATGGTGATTTTGGTAAATTGAGTATTGAGAATCCACTAATGAAGGAGGACCTCAGGTCTTTTTGTTTTTTATTTTTAAAATGTCAATTTCTACTCCCAGTGAAGCAAATGAAACAAAAGGGGACAACAAAGAAGGTTAAAAAGTAAAGGTTGTCATGGAAAAGGACAAACAGAAGAATTAAAGTAAAATTAGGAAAGATAGTAGGCTAATAAAAGTCAAACAAATAGCAGGACAGCTGGAATGTACTGTAATGGATAGAAATGGTAAAGTAAAGAGAAAAGGGCATAACCACGCATATGAAATGTCAGGTGGAATAAGGCTAACAAAGGTTATATTGACTGAATAAAGGAAGAGAAAGCAGAAGCAAAGTTCCAACGTTTAGGCAAATTACTGTTGCTACGGAGAATGCATGAACAGGCTTTATGATACTTGACCTCAAATGGTTGGTGAAATTGCACTGATCTGATCATTTTGCCTGGCCTGCAGATCAGGTGATTGGATTACAAGTGGCCAACCAGATATTAGGTTTGCTTTAATCAAATCTAGCACAACTGAATTTTGTTTGCTCAGAACTATTATGAACTAGGTTCACATACAGGACAATTGCCATCCAGCTAATAGAACACTAAACATTTTAGGACAATCTTAACCAACGACTTGGTTTCTTTTTTCTCTTTATCGTTCTGCATTCAATTATTTAATCCCACAGAAAGTGGGTTTTTTTTTTTGGTCTGGGGGCTGATTCTGCACTGGGCTCGAGGGGTGGGGCTCAGGGTCTATCCTGCACCAGAGCACCAAGTCATGTAGTGTTTCAGTGGATAGAGCAAGCACAGTAGTAGTTGTACAAAAGAAAACTGCTACTGTGCTTGCTCTATTTGGCGAAACAGGAACAGGAAGTGAAGAGGATTGCTACACCAATCAAAAGCAGAACACATGGCTGCACGGGAGCAGAAAAGACTGATTGGTAAAAGACTAGTCAGTAAGATTGAATGGGTTTTAGTTCTCCTTTAATACACATTTTAATGATATACTTGTTTGGTAAGTATTGTTACAATTTTATTTAGGGGCATATTTTCATCTATAACAGTAAGATACCTTAGCATTGTTTCTGCCATGCATTTTATCTATGTAATTGTTCTTATTTGTTAAAAGAAGCTCTGCAAAAATGGTGATAATGCTGTCTTATAGTGATTACCACTTGAGAAATGTATGCATGTACCCTACTATGTATAATTTACCCTCATATTCACTGTAGCCAGGGATGTAAAATATGGCTGATTTTGTGTGGTCTCGCTCAATCCCAAGTAGTGGGCATAACAGGCTTTGTAAATGATCCCTTGTTGTGAAAGCCGGGGTGGACAGAGTGGAGAAGCCTTCCAATGCAGCAAAAATACAATGAACTCCGGCACTCCCGTGAATAAAACCAGTAAACGTTTATTTCTTCATGTTAAAAACAGGTTGTAGTAACAAAAATTAAAAGAATTGGTGATCAAAGGCACCCCCTAACGCGTTTCGCGCTGGGAGCTTAATCATAAACCTATGATTAAGCGCCCAGCGCGAAACGCGTTAGGGGGTGCCTTTGATCACCGATTCTTTTAATGTTTGTTACTACAACCTGTTTTTAACATGAAGAAATAAACGTTTACTGGTTTTATTCGCGGGAGTGCCGGAGTTCATTGTATTTTTGCTGCATGTAAAATAAGGCACTAGATTTATTCAAACTAATGTTTCTGGAACTGGACCATTAAGCAGGTAGCTGACTAAATCAGTAATTTTCTCAGAGACTGATTACATACTGGTTCTCACACTGTGAGGCTCCTCTGTACTTATTTAATCTACTAATTGCAAGACATTTGCATGATGTAATAATCAAGAATGCTGATTCCTCTTAGTAAACGTTTATTGCGCACATAGAGATACAACATAGAAACTTAGCTTTGCATATATTATGTTATTAATCTCTCTGTATAGTTCATGTCGTTATTTCAAATTTTGATTTGTCTTATACAAATCAAGGCTCACTTCTGAACAGGGTATTTTTTGTTTTCTTATAGGTAAATTAGCTATATAAAAATATTGATTTTAAAGTGTATTATTTATTGCAAAAAAAAATCTTCGCTCATAAGATTGCTCTCATGATCTGTTGAGAGGACTAAAAATAACAAGGCAGCATCATCTGAGTCTAGACTCGGAAAGAAGGTTCCTGCATAAACATAGAAGTAGGATCCTTACTGTATAAATAAAAATAATGAGACTGGAATTCTTTGTTGAAAGAAGTTGTCATGGTGAATTCTCTAAAAGAGTTTAAAAGGGACCAGGATAACTTCTTTTTGAGAGTAGGAAAACTACAAGCTATGGGTAGTTGATCACTGTACGTGGGATCTTGATACAATTATTCATATATATATATTGTAGGAAGGTCAGAGGTACCGTCATAGACGGGAGGTAT